>VZTO01022254.1:146723-159664 GCA_013400615.1 Syrrhaptes paradoxus
ACATTGCATATTTGTATATAGTATTATTTCCAATATTATTGTAGTTTAGTCATTAAATTGTCTTTATCTCAACCCACGAGTCCTCTTTGCCATTTACCTCTTTAATTCTCTCCCCTATGATTGGGTGGGGGCAGGGACTGTGTGAGCGGGTGTGTGTGGTTTGGCCCCCAGCCAAGGGCCAACCCGCCACATGGGCAAAAACCTTTTATCTGTCATCACCCTACAGGTAGCATTTGGTATCCAGATGATGTTCTCTGGAGAAGCTCATTTCATCCTGAGTTAATTTAAAAAAATGGTCAGCCTTTTTTTAGGAATCTCTATGACAGGAATAGCAAGCAGAGTTAGTCTGAGCCCGGACTCACTGTTTTCTTCAGACAGATCTGTGAAGTGACATGCATTGATTACTTTTCAGATTGTACCAGAGGTGGATTGTAGTCAAGAATCCAAAGGCATGGATCCCTACCGAAAAAAAAAAAAAAACAACAAAACACCAGATTCCCAAATGAGTAACCAAACTTACCAACATAGGCACAGTGGAGAAAGGTGGTTAAGGAGAAAACTCATTTTCTAACCAGGGACAGAAAGTTGTAGGGGCTTGATCTGGTCCAGCTAAAGGCAGTAAGACACCATTTCTACAAAAGATGGGCTTGCAAAAATCCCTGTTGCATGTAATTCAGAGGTGTGTGCACATACCAGTGCAGTACCTGAGCATACGGGGCAGACCTTCTGAGAGCCTGTCTGCAAGCCTGCCAGATCTACAGCAGGTAACAGGCTTTGCAGCTCTCCAGGATTTTCCCATGCTAAGGTCAGACACAGTGTATGTGGAATTCATCTGAAACCAGGCTTTTCTTGTGTCATTATTTTCATAGTTTGTATTAACCAAATCTGCACTGACTGAACAGAAAATGGACATTTTTCCTCTAAAATGAAAATATCTGTATTAATATAGATTTATGAAATTACTCATTGACCATGCCTCTGTTTGCTTTTCTGATTGCATCTCCCATCAACTACCACTGCCTTCAGTATCCAGATTTAATTTAATTCTTAGTCCATTGGTTTTCAATTAAGGACAGTTTGCTCATGAGGATCAGCCTAGAAAAATCTCCTGCTGGGCTGTTGCCTTCCTTTATGGAGCTGTACAATTATTTGACTGTTCTCATCACAGTGCTAGGCTTAGAGGCACCAGTACTGAGAAATGCAGAGCAGTTAGAAGAATAAGCTCTGCTTGACCTTATTAGCAAGATCATTCATTCTGTACTAGGGGGCTTTGGGGATGGTGGGAATTGGGCCAGTCTGCTGGGACTAATGGGGTATGTTGCAGTTGGCCTCCTGTTGTTTGCTTGCTAACCCTTTTAGTATTTGGTTTTGTTTATTGATTATTCTATTTTCTTTGGTTTTGAGGGTTCTTCCTACAGTAACTCGTCTATGTCTCTTACGTTACTAACTTGAAGGTCTCTGTGTAAGACGCACAGTTTACTCAAACTGTTCGTAGGTGAAGCCCTCTGTAGAGAGGTACCCATGGGAACAGGAGACACTGCCACAAACCCATCACCTGGTAACACAAAACGGGTGAGCACACGCTTAGGAGCAGCACAGAGCTCCTGAAGCTGCTGATTTCAGAGATTGACCCTTGCGGCATGCCAGGGCAATTCACCTTTGGGAGTGTGATCCAGGACAGGTGACAGGGGCCTGAGGTTGAAGTCCAGCCTCTTAGCAACACCTTTGCTCATCTCAGATGGATTACCTTCCCACCTCTCTCCCCTGAGTCTCTCCTGCTTCTCCCAGTGCCCCAGCCCCTCTGACAGGTCCTGCGGCACCCCTTGCTGGGGTGAGGCTTCTCAGCTGCACCCCTGGGGGGTTAGGGCCAATATCAGGGTATGTATGAAGCCACCTTACCCATGTATGATGTGTTTTAATTTAACATTTTCCTAGTGAATGAGGGAATGAAGAGATGACAGGCACAGACTTAGAAATTTGCTTCTAAATATTTACCAAATGCATTAAGAGTGCTCTAAAACCAGGACAGATGCTGAAATGAGATATTTGAGCTGCATTATGACATAGGAGTTGACACTATCACTTAGTGTCACGCTCATGTTACAAATCAGATCACTGTGTAACACACAGTCTTCTGTAGATTGAAAGCAATTATCGCAGCAAGTATTTTATGAAAAGTTTTTGTGTAGACAGGCTAGAGAAGCAGCAGCACCATTGTAGCTTCACAGATGACTTTTTCCTTCTGTTTGAGAGGTGATATTCTGACATACCCTTGCACTCATTAATCCAGCGTTTATCTACTCAGCTGCCTGGGGTCTCAGGGTTACAGATACACAGCTCCTAAAAAGAACAAGATTCCGGATGTCATTGAGACAAGCTGTTGCTTGGTATGGGATATGATAGGCTTAGTATCTGGAAAACATGCTGTATATAGTCACTTCCACTCCATCAGCAGTGAAAGGTAGTCAGGGTTCAGAAACACAGGAACCACGAATGGGAAAGTCAATGTCCCCTCACCTTTACAACATTTAATATATTCTGTATTTTTCCTGTAGATAGACTGAAAGAGATTTTAAAATATACTGATAAATCTGATAACTAATGACTGTAAAACATGGGTAAACATATGAATTTTAACAAATGAGACTCCTACAGAGAGAGAAATGTGTGATGAATACAGCTTTCTGTGTCCACTATCACAGATGTTCAAAGACAGAGGAGGCATTTGATCTGCCATAAAAGCCACTGTGGATGACAAAGTAGAAAACTCATGAGCAATACAAAAATTCAAGCATATAGCTTCTGTATCCTCGATACTCACCTGAGATAAAGTTTTAAATCACCAGTTATTGTGCCCAGAGTGGAGTCCAAGGTTTCATTTCAAACGCTAGTAAGTCCTCTCTACTCACCTTTCCCTTTTAGGAAGGAACAACCATCCTGAGTTACATAGATTAATAATATGGGTGGAAAAGATACTCCAGTCAACCCAGAGCTTAAGTTGGAAGGATATTGCTTTCAACACAGCTCTGATAGTGGATTTACAAAGGCAAGGAAACTCATTTAGCTCAACCTTCCTCAAATCCAAATCTTGTTATAACTTGGAATAAAAAAGAAACATTGACATGACTGAGAGATTTGGTAAAGCAGCAGAGACTAAATAAGGTTTAATGGTATGTTTTGGGGTTGGGCGAACAAGACTGTAAAGCTTGGCAAGGCTCATGCTGTGCTTTGTCAGTACGGAGCCCAGGCTGATATGAAATTTCTTACAGATGCAACTTTTTACAGATGCAGTGCTCAATACGTGAATGAAACACTTTGCTGCTGATTTGTCCCATACCGGGGAAGCCTGTCCTGGAGAAACAGCCCTATTGATGGAGGGTGCTCACTGACCTGCCTTACTTTCTGTTCCTGCTGACAACAGTCCACACTTCATGGCTATGAAGGTCAGTCATGTGGTGCATTGCTGATGGTAAATGTTAATTTTTTGACAGATTTGTAGCACATATAGCTTGTCTGTATTCATCTCCTGATGTTCCTATTATCATTATTTATCTCTGGTTCATGATAGCTTCTGAGTCCCAGTGGACCCCCACTTTGCTAAGTACTGTAGGAACATACCTGGCTCTGCTGGTTTGGCTTCTCTCCAGTGGATCAGCTATACTGTGTATCTCCTGCCTTGCTATCCTGATTTTTTTTCCTGTTCAACAAAGGGGATATTTAAAACACTGGGGAGAGGGAGGAATGATCCCATAAGATCATTGCTTGTTAATCTGTAAGTGTCCTTGCTCTACTCTCCAATGCACAGACAGAAAAACGTGACTAGTTCTTTGCTGGATGTGCAACTGTCCCAGTGATGGATGCTCCTGAGAATGGGATTCCTCTGCAAACTGCCGTCTGGAACTATTTGAGCAGAATTTTCCACCTGTATTAGTTCCCAGAGCCCACACTGAGCCTTGATTCACTATGCAGAGACAGCTAGCCTGGGGTCAACATTTGGGTGACTTGTCTGCCTTCAACGTTGTGTAGCATGGAGGCACGGATGAAGAAGGGACATAGCAGTCAGGATGGAAATAATGGTTTCTATCACTACCTGTTGGGGAAACATGTAAAATTTCCAGGAAGGAAGCAGAGGTGTAAGGGTTACCAGGCAACCACCAGTGGGAAAAAACAACGTGAAAGGAGAGCAGGGAAGAAGGGAATCAAGGACCTGTCTGGCCAATTAGGTGCCTGAGACAGTGATGGAGTGAGAACGTTAAGATCTCATAGTAGGTGAGGAAATATGTTTTAGGTACACAGAAGGTGCAGAAAAAAAAAAGCCATGGGACTAAATGAACAGAGCAGACCTGAAAATTCTTCACTGAAATGAAATAAACCCCTTTATTTAAAGCATTATGAGGCCTTGGGTTGTTCAAGCGGAGAGATTTTTAGAGATTTCGTTCATGTTCTGACACTAATGCTGCTTGTTGGATTTTGCAGCTCTCTCCAATCTTGAAAAAAAATGAAATTCAGCATTTCTTTCACTTCCTGATCTGGTCAGCCTTTCCACGTTTTGCACCCTCCCACTGGGTAGCACAAGGCTTACTGCCAAACCAAAGCCCTGGTTTTTAGTAGAAAATACAGTAAACCAATAAAGTAAATCCTGATTTCATTAATCAGCCTAGAGAGACCCTTATTTTATTAAAACCTTCTTTCAGGTCAGCCAAGTGGCTGACTAAAGGGCATAAAAACCAAGGACTTTGCAATTTAGGCATATTAGGGTTTATAACGCATGGGAAAACGATGGCATTCAAAGCTTGCTGAGAGGTATTCTACAAACACCGAGTCTGTAGTCTGGAGATCTGGATTATTAGATTATTAGGCATGTGCAACGCAGAGGAAGCACAGGGAGGCGATTGCTTTGCTTTTCTTCCCTTCCCTCTCCCAGGTGAGCCCTGGCTGTGAGCGGTCACTCACTGCCGGCTCCTTGGCAGCAAGCGGAGCCAGGGCTCTGCTCCAGGGGCCTCAGCTTCCCTTTGGAGACTGGGTGGAAATAAAACACCATCGGATTCCCAATCCAGCAAACAAGTAGAGGCGTGCGGGACAGAGGCTGTGCTCCAGGGTTACCTGACAGCTCCATCTGCCTCTTCCCAGCCACGGGTCTGCATCTGACCCCTGCAGCTCTTGCGACACGGGGCAGCTCCTGCTTCTCCCACCTGTCCCCTCTGGGTGATTCCACACTTTCAGACTGGAGTTGTTGTGTCCTTCTCTGTCGTGGGCTTTTCTGTTGAACATGCCAATGCAGCAGCCAAGAAGCTAAGAGCAGAGATGCCTACAGAAGCACAAAAGCCAGCATCCGGAGCTTCGGCGTGGTTTTAATCAGTGATCAGGCACAAGATGACATGGCTGGTGCTGCTTTGCCTGGGAGCTAATTTCCCCTCCTGCCTGCGGCTGTCAGCAGCCATGTGGCATCCTGACATTTCGGCTTTATTAACTTCTCGACAGATAGCCTTTTGGGGTTTTAATGGAAGATTAATTGTTTTCAGGAAGCTTTTAGACTGTTATCAAGGTTTCATCTCTTTTTTTCCCAATCCCTTTGAACAGGTGACTCTGCTAAAGCGCTATGAGGTGTGTTACCATGCCCTGAGGATGCCAGGAGCATCCCTCTTCTCACTGTCCCCAGGCTCCTCTGCTCTTCGCAGCCCAGAGCTGAAGCAACGAGGGGGAACCCAGTTTTGAAGAGGGCACCAGCTGCAGCCATCGTTGAAGCCACTTTAGTTAGATCTTCTCCATGGCATTTTTCCAGGAGAAAAAAAGAGCACACAAGCCCAGCTATTTTTTTCTGTACTCAATGCATGTGATTAGTGGTATTTATAAAAACTGTGCAGGAAACAGCATCTCAGGAAAAGGAAAAGTACAGGCAGATGTACTGAACGAAAGGAGAAATTAGCAGACTTTGAAGTCAGCAAAAGTGCTTGATTAAGGATTTTAAACCCAGAATTTTGAGTTTGGCCGTGCTATGGGTTTCTAAGCACGATTCAGTGATGGCTTTTGAGGCCTACTGGAAGCTATTCTGTAAATGACTGCATGTGCAGTGCCCTCTGAAGGTACTGGTAACGTTGTTGTTTGTTTTCAGGGTGGAAAAAAGAAAACTTCACCAGCAAAAAAGTTAAAAAAAAAAAAAGAGGGACAAATTCATAGTAGCCCAGTCAAACATTCCCTTTCACCCCTTTAGAATTTAATTATTTCAGTGTTTTCCTTGCGTTGCCCATGATTTTCTTTCACTGGTTTGTCCATTTTTTTATGTCTTTCCCCAAACCAGAAGATAAGCATTTAAAAGAACATTTTCCCATTCCTATTTACTTTAGAATCTGTAGCAAATCGCTCATTTAATAAGTAATTCAAGCCTAGCAATTTTGTATTAGTGTAGGAATTCACATCTCCCTTGTGCTTCACTGCAGGACTGGATTTGCGCATTAACACAGAATGGGACTTGGAGCTTCTGGCTATTAATCTGTGAGTTCAAACGCAGGATGGCAGAATCCAAGTGATGGTCTCCTTGTTCAGCAGCCTCTGATAGGTTTTGGACACTACCCAGAGTATAATGGTCAGGATACACAGACAACACTTTTTACCTGATGTGCACAGAGACGGTTTTCCTTCCATTTGCAGGTGGAGTCCTTGCAACTTAGCTGTGTTTGAGACCATAAAGGGCATCCTTGCTCGTGTCCCCACTGTACCCGTAATGTGATTGCAGTGCCCAAGAGCTACCAATCCTGCATCCACTGGAGATAATGAACATTGTAAATTAGGGGCAGTCCCTTTTGGTATATGTGTGTGTAATGCCTAGCTGAGAGGGGATTAGTAGGCTAAGATTCCTCATCAGCTCTGATAACGGAAATACATGAAAATAATTCTGCTGAGCGAAGGGTGACACTAAATGACACCCAAGCACTGAGGCATGAAAAGGTGCCAATTTTTATCTAAGTATTTTATGCATCTTTAAAACACACAAATGAAATTAATATGCCTAAATATTCACTGCTTAAAGTACCGTTCTTTGACATTAAAAGCAGCATGCATAAATTCCTCATTTTACCTGATAGCTTTCATTAGCTCTCCATCTGTAACCCACACCTCCTGCTAATGAGGACAGAACCACAATGCTCATTAGGACACTCCATTTAGAGGAAGCTGAGTGAAAAAGCCCTACACTTCTATGCTGCAGTAAAAGGTGAAAATGTTACCAGATTAAAATTTATTTCCAGCAGTGCTTCAGCTAGTCTCACCATGTAATTGAAGATTTCTTGTAAGCCATCAAACCCCATTATTTCCCATCCAGGAGTCTGCTGTTCAGCCCCTCGCTCATCTGAAGACACACTTGCTCAGGAGAGGTGCAGTCAGCAGGAAAGATGGACAATATGAATAATTAAAGTGGAGGTTCAGTTCCCATTTGCTACTGAGGAGAAATGGTTTGTACAAAAATAGAATGAGACAGGGCATCAGAGATGCTCCGAAAGGGCGGCTGTTATGTCTGTTGGCATTTCTGCTCTCTGGGAGGAGACATGCTCATGACAGGGATATTTAAATATTGGGTTTGGAATGGCAGCCTAACATCATAATATTTGGAAACACTCTGCTGTGGATAACGCTGGAGAGGTGTGTTTGGCAAAGGGAGAAGCTGCTAACAAGTAGCAGTTAACTAAGGAATGGGGATCAGCGGTATGCGCACATGAGTCACCTGCTGGAAAAGTACGTTATACAGAATATTCTCCCAATAAAAACAAAGACAAACACTCAGAAATGAGAAAATTGAAAAATTAGGGTTAGCTTTGATTTTTAATGTAGTTGTGCCCTTGAAGACTATCAGGTGCTGTGTTTTCATGGCTTCCATCTTCAGCATTAAGGATGGTCGGTGTTCTGCACTTTGCTTTCTCCCACTGTTCAATCTTGCTTCTTTTTTGCACATTAAGCAAATCCTGTTTTTAAGCAATTTCCTCATGACACTAACCACCTCAGCATCACTATGTTTTTGCAGATATTATTAATTTTTTTTTCACAAATCATGCTAAGAAACCTGTTATCACTCCGCCTTTTAGGGATGTAGCTTGGAGGCACAGAGATTACCAAAATCTTATTCTGGGTGCTTAAAATGAGAGCAATTTCAGAGAACTTGACTTCTCCGAGTGCAGAGAATTACAAAATGCACAAACTGTGACCACCATAACTTTATTTGCAGCAAGGGCTCAGCACATCTATAAATCAGATCCCTGGTGTCAATCTCCAACAGAAGAGATACTGAAATTACTGGACAACTATGAAATGTTAGGCTGAAAACACTTCTCTAATATAATGTACAACTATAACACTGATGAGAACAGAGTTCAGTTCTCCAAAGCAGCATCCTTCTGCTTTAACTATTTGATCTTGTCACTTTCTGTAACTTTCACTTGGTACCTTGACATCTTTCAATAAAGTCTTCTGCAGGCAGCTCTCCTTCACAGAAAACAAACCCAGTGTATCTGAGAGTCATAAAGTGACTCTAACATATTGAATGAGGCAGGAATCATGGTTGGGGGAATTTAAAAAAAGAGTATATGTGGTTATGCAATTAGTCTGTCTCATAATGCATTGGTACAAGAGGGTGGGATGAAGAGCAAATAAGCAGTGTCAGCTCTGGTTTGTCCTAACTTTTTGATTGCTCTCATACAATAATAATACCTCTTTCCTATACATTATACACCCTATACATGTCTCTCTAACAGAATGGGAAGAAATTCCATCACCAGCTACCACCCCAACATGCCATCAGCAAGGTGACAACCTGCAGGCTCACTTCTCAGGCCCTGCTGCTCCCAGCGAGCGAACGGCAGGGAACGGCTGACCTCCGCAGCCCTCCACAAAGGCTTGGGCAATACAGGCACATGGAGCTACCCTAGTGGGACATCGGGGTATTTGGCATTCCGTACAGCAGGTTGGCAGATTGTGGTTGTCAGTAGATAAAAAGCTTGTTAATCTTCAGTGTATGTATATTCTTCCACCTATGGATGGTGTTTGTCACCCTCTCAATGACCAGTGCTACCAGTTAAGAGTCAGAATGCCAAGGACCAAACCTCAGGACAGGAACCACGCAGTGTTCTGGTGGTGTGATCTCACACACCCTTTATTATTCCCACTCGTGATCTAAATCAGGGCCACCCCAGCCGAGCTGACCAGCACGGGTGCGGTGCCCAGCAGGGACCTGCAGCCTGCATCTCCTTCCCTTTGGAAGTGACCAGCAGCCACCAGAGGGCCAAGGCAGGGTGAAGATTATTCTAACATTGCACAACCCGCCATTTCACCGCTGTGGCCAGTGGCCTCCTGCTGGGACGAGGGACGTCCTCCCACCCTGTCCCGTCCCGTCCCGTCCCCTCGCAGCGCAGCGCTGCCCGAGGCCCCGCCTTCACCCCGCTTGGCCCCGCCCCGCTGCGGGAGGCCCCGCCCCCGCTCTGCTCCGCCCCCCCGCCCCAACGCGGCGCCGCTCTCTACTCCCGTCTCGTTTGCCGGCGCCGCTCTACCCCGCTTCCTGTTCTCACCGTCTCCCCCCTCAGGGCGCCGGGCGGAAGTGCGCGGCGCGGCCATGGCGGCTGTGGATATCCGAGGTAGGGCTGGGGCTGCGGTGGGGCGTGTGTGGGCGCTCGGGGCTCCCCGCGGCCCTGCGCCCTGAGGGTTCTGCCCAGAGCCCTTGGCTGAGCTCTGCCGCCGGAGCGCGGGCGAGCCCGCCGCCCCTGAGGGGCAGAGCACGGCGGGCCGGGCAGCCCCGAGGCCCGGCGGCAGGAGGAGGACGGTCGGAGCGGTGGCCGCTGTCCCGGCTGGCTGGAGGGCGCTTTGCTGACAGTGTTCGCTCCAAGGAGCAGCGCCCAGGTTGCTGGATGGTGAGGGGTAGCCAAAGGTGCGAGGGTCATCGAGCTGCTGCCTTTATTCGTGCTCTGTAGGGGCTACGGAGCTGCTGGGTTCGTTTGAAAGCCCTGCAGAGGAGGGGTTAGGAGTGCTGCTAATGTATCTGTGCCATAGGAAGGATCTAAGAGGACAAACTATCCAAAAAGCAGCGTTCCTGGGCGTGAGGCAGGCTGGGAGGGTGTGTTCAGGGCCACGTGGGGAATACAAGGCTCCCTTCTGATGTGCTTCTGCCTTTTCAGGTGGAATAAGGAGACAGTAACATAAGGGAGCAGCTAGGAAAGAGAGTCTTAGCTCTGAAGTGTGGAGGAAAGTGGGAAATGCCGGCATGGGTGGGACTTGCTTGAAGCCAAAGCAGTGAGTTAGGCTGGTAAGCTTCACATTTAGGCTGGTAAGCCTTGGGTGGAGGTGATGGGGCACGCCAGCTGTTAGAAAAGCCAGAAAGAAAGCTGAAGTGACTGAGAACACAGAAGGTTTGGGTGAGGATTCAGGGATGTGAATAGAAGGGGAATGTTTTGAAGAAGGGGTGATACTTGAATGAGTTATTAAAGAACGTTTACACCATAAACAAAATACAGGTTAAATTACTGTGAAGACTTAACTTTGAGAGAGGAAGAGGGACTTGACAGGACATGAGAAAGGAAATTGTTTTTCTCCTTAAGGATGGAATCACACCAAAAGCCTGTGTGGTGGAGTCTTAGAGAATGACCAAGAGGTGGTACTTAGGGAAAGCTTTAGAATGGTTAATTTTGGTAATGCCACAGAGGTTTTACCTTTTTTTTTCTTCAAGTTCTTACTTAATAATGTTTGCAGTTCTGTTTGCTTTTCTGACAGCCTTGTTTCAGACTGCAGTAAGGAGCTATGTGGACCATTGATGGAGGCGTGTTGTATTAAGTTATTAGCTGGTGTGAGAACCTTCTGTCTTAAGGCAGATCGTTTAAGCTCCCTCAAAGTTCTTTTATCTAATATGGATCAATATATTAAGTAGATTTTGGAGCATACTTCTATTTTTAAGCTATTAAGCTATTTTACTGTTCCTGTCAGTTTGTCAAAGCCTAGTGTTGGGCTATCCAACTGGCAAGGCCAGGTACAGCATGCTGTGTGAATTGCTTTCCTCTTATTTTTTGCCATGATTTTCTGGCTTGTCTCTGAAATTGTCCTTAAATTCAAGGCAGATTGGTGGTATTGTCACAAGCACTTTACTTTTGCATCTGTGATGCAAATTCCCCCAAAAAATGTTTTGAACAAATTGTCCTGTTTTTGAAAGGAACAGGGAGGCAGGAACACCATCCTTTCTTTTTCGTACCCAAAATAAACATAAGTACTCCCTTCTTGCTGGGAGTAACAGGCATGTCGGGTTCACGGTTGGTTTGTTCTTCCCTTTTTTCCGAGAACAGTTTAAGAGAACAATCTTGCTAGTTATAACGGCAATTATAAATATTGGCACTGAGCAGCTGTGGATAATTGAACCTTAGAGCCCAACTTTATATTCTGTTTTACAATGCAATTATCAGTCTATATACAACATTATAGCTCTGTGTGTGTGTATATATATATATATATATGAAGCTTTCCTGGCGTTCCTCTTGAGACTGTAGTTATTGTTCATCATACAAGCAAGAAAAATTTGTATTTTAAATGTAATATGAGAATTTATTATAGCAAGAATGCAAGCACTTGGGATTTTGGTTTTGTAAGGAAGGAAAGCTTGTCTTTTGGCTTTGGAAGACATTTAGGATAATCAGCACTACCACAACTTAAGTGCTTAATAATGGATCTTAGCGCTGTGTTTCTGTGATTTCCTTTTTTATAGTGAGGATAGAGAATAGTGTCTATGAAATAACATGAATGCTTCTAGGCTTTGCCCCTCCTCCTGTTCTATGGGAGAGTTAGGCTGGTAATTCTGAGATTAACAAAGCAAAATGATTTACACATGACTATTTATGCTGCATTTTTCCTGGTCTGCTGGGCAGCTAGTGTTACTCTCTGAACTGTTCCTCAGAGAAGCTGCTAACAGTATATAAACTGACATTTTTGGAACTGATTCAGTCATTGGGGAGCATGCAGAGTTGTTGCAGAAGTAAAATACTCCCAGTGGAATGCTAAGTGGAGTTGTGGGTATGCACATAATGTGAGGGAATAGTTACTGTGAGAAGGGAATTTCAGTTCTTCATTCAGTCCTCAGTGAATTCTCATCACTTATGGTTGGTTTTTTTTTTAATGCTAAACAATGCCTGCCTGTGTTTCGTGCTTTCTTGTGTCTTGGAAATTCTAGCTGCTGCTGCTGCGATTTTAAAATGGATTAATTTCAGGGTGCTTTTCAAGGTGCCTCATGGATCTTCAACGTTAGCAGATTTGTCGACTGTAGAGCCAATTGTTGACACTGGCTTCTGTGGTCTGCTTGAGGAATTGTTTTGCTGCAGTGTGAAAATAAAATCTGGGGATTTTAATTCAAATGTCCCCAAATCTGCAGGAACTTAACTAGCATATAATGATCTGCAGGTTGTATTTAATTTTAAAAGGTTGCTTTTCTATACAATTCTTAATGCTCTGTAGTTACATTACTGTAACATTCACTGAGTTACGGAATACGTAATTTGCTGCAGGCAATTTGGCAGGAATATTATAGAGTCTGCAATAGAGTCTCTTCTTCGAGACTACTGGGAAATATCTGCCCAAAGATAGTATCTTTGTGTCTGCTGTTTTGGGGGTTTTATGTTCATTATAGATTTCACTCATATCAACAATAACAATCTTTGAAACATAACAGTATCAGCTGGTATGATATCATAGAGATGTATTGTAATAACATCTTAGAAATGTTAACAATGCCACTAGTTTGTTTTGCTCAGTAGTTTACTCATTGGCTTTAGCAAAAGAAAAATCCTGGTTTAATTAATAGACCTCTGTAGTGTTTTGTCTACTTTTCGGTATCAGTTTGCAGCTTGGAAACTAAGAAATAAACTGTTTAAAACATGACCAGGCTCAGATTTGGTGTGGGTTGTATCTTTCTTTTTTTTTTTTTTTTT
>VZTO01022254.1:168865-227196 GCA_013400615.1 Syrrhaptes paradoxus
CCCTCCCCCTTTTTCCTCCCCCTTTTTCCTCCCCCTTTTTCCTCCCCCTTTTTCCTCCCCCTTTTTCCTCCCCCTTTTTCCTCCCCCTTTTTCCTCCCCCTTGGCTTGCCCTATGAGGGACTGAAATAACCAGATCCTGTTACTTGCTGACTAGATATTCTAAAATAATTTTATCAGTTAAGTGAGCTTTGATATTAACTTACTCAAGTGACATTGTCACTGTTAAACTCCAAGTAATTTACTGTCAAAAAGCTGTTCAGCAGCTATCTTCTAGTCAGTAATGTTTTTCAGTGTATGAGACTCTAAGCCTTTTCTGTTTGGTGTTTATACAGCACTGTCTCTGGTTTGGAGCCTGAGTGCTGAAGTCCAAAGTCCTTCAAAGGACCTTCAATATTCGTAAAGCTTGTAGATCAAAGGGCAGTAAGCAAGCAGTTCAGAAATTTGCCCTGGGCGTCACTTGCTTTTGCATAAAGGAGAGATTTGGCTGCACAGGAGATCTGTCTGTACTTCTGCTCGTAGATAACCCTTCAGACTTCAAAAGGGCTTTTCTTGGTCTAAATCATAGGGTAGCAGGAGCTAAAAATGATCTAGAACTGTAACAGAAATATTCTTCTGTGACCCTGAAAGTACATATAAACATGTCTATGCACATGAACAGATACATACACATACATGCAAAAATCCAGCTGGTTTATAGGAAGAGGGGCAGTCTCACTACTTCAGTTCGCTGTGTAAGGCTAATGGTGTCTCAGATGCAGCACCAATACCATCTTTTTCAACTTTTCACTAAGAAAGGTCTGACCAGGCTATGTGTTATTCCTGCCCGTTCCTTTTTGCCGTTCTGCCTCTGTATTTTGTATTTTGGTAATCTTTTCCTGGTAATGAAAGTTAGAGGCCATTGGTGTTTGCCAAAGCAAGATGTACTTGGAGCAAAGTTAGAAGGGTCTAGGCAATAGGAGGGACAAGGCAAAGGGGAGAAATTAGCTTTATTTTGAGACATGGAGGTTCCCTGGGAGAAAAATGCTGAAGATATGTTATGCAAATAGATTATGGCTTCATGGAACCAACAGATGGCTTCTGAACAAAAGCTGATGTGATACCCTTCTTATATTTTTTTTCAATATTTCTTCAATGGCAAAGCAAATGATGATTACTAGGCATTTGAGGTTCAAGAGGGTTTGTTTTTTTTTCTTGGAGAGGAAGGTGACTTTCTGATAAAGTGTTGCTTTGGTCCTGTAATCATGCACAGAACAAACAAATTGTCATTTATGTGACAAGTGTCCTTCTGTAGCCTAATGTGGATCATAGATGGATGGTTGGTGGAGAGAAGTTTTCCCAGTGGGATGAGTTATGATGTATTATTGATCTCTCAACAATCAGAAGCTTAATTTCTTTCTGCCAGGACAGTGGATTTCAACCTGTGGTTCACAAGGCTCCTGGGCTCTTGTGACATGTTCCTAAAGGCTCAACAGAAGGTAGGTGAAAGAAGTAAAACTCTTGCTGATAGGATTCAATTCCATAGGAGCTTGCACCTTCACTGGAAATTTTAGGGAGCTACAAGATTGAAAAAGAAAAAAAAAAAAAAAAAGCTCATGCATTATGAGAAGGACAGTTACATTTGCCAAACAAATGTTTCTGCAGTTGAAGTAGCTACCAATTGTTGTGATATTTTTTCCTGCTCTACTGTAAGATCAGTCATTTTTTCTTCCAATTTGATCTTTACCTGATCAGAATACAGAAGTGCATGGCTCTGGTAACCTGAACACAACAGTGTCATCCCTTTTTATGTAACCTCGATGCTGAAGGGCTTGCTTAGGTGCTCAGCACAGTGTCACAAACATACATTGACACTTCACCCCAAGAATAACCTGCCATGAGTTCAGCAATGGAACCAGAGTACTTTCTAGTCCTGACTACATGGTTATGTTAATATTAAAAGAGCAGGCAATTTCTGGGTCTGGGTGGGGTCAGACATGTCTCTACCAAGTTGGCAGAGTGATTTAGTAGGGCCCTTTCTATAGCTTAAGAAGCAATCATACAGCAGGAGTATGCACTTAAAAATAGTGCTACAGGCACTGCACACAAAGATTATGTAACGGGATTTTTCTGTTAGTTATTGTGGTCTGAGTTATTTCAAAAGACATAATCTGACGCAGCCCTGGAATGCAAAACTGATACTTGGAAAGCAGTGGACAACTAATTGCACATAAAAGATTTCACAGAAAATAGTTTCTATAAGAACTAATAAGAAAAGTCTAAGGCTAGCACAGGTCACGAGTTTGTTTGATTTTAGGTAAACCAGTAGTAAATCTCAAACAATACACAATTCTGGATAGCTAGAGTGATCTTTCTAGATGGATACCCAGAAAGATTCTGTCCTGTTTTTATTCCTTTAACCTGAGCTGCTGTATTACGAGGTGTTTGCTACTAATGAATGAGCAAGGTGCCAGCTCACAGAATCTGAAGCCCCTTTGGACAACTGTTGGTAACCCACAGGTGTAGGTTAGGCCTGTCGTGTGCCCAGCTCAGGGTCCCAGCCCCCTCAGGACCTTGGGGCGTGGGGCAGCAGAGAGGCTCTGAGCACTCTGCCAGCTGCTTCTCTCACTGCTCAGCCTTTAGAAAGGCCACGATGTGGGAAAATGGCTGTTGTCTCAGTGGTATCTGTAGTTAAAGCACATTGCTGTAGGTACATGGCGTAGGTAGGCTTTATGCTTTTATACTTGATGCTGTTAGTTTGCCTCTATATTATTGAACGTAGTGGAAGTGAATTCCTCCCTGGTGCTACCATTTTCTTTGGGGGGGGTGTGTGTATAGCTGTAGTAGCTATCAAAAGGCACACACTAGTAACCAGCTAGGAGACTAGTATTTCTGTACTCTTTTATTTCAGACCCTAAGCTTTCCCAAATATTATCTTGAGCTGAAATAGTCTGTCAAATTAGCCTTTAATTAAAAAAAGTGAACAAAGCGAAAGCCAGCCTTTGGGCTATTAAAACAGATCTCACCTGCATGATCGAACCAAGTGATCCCTTTGCTCAACACGAGCATCCATGAGGAGGAGTGTGAAGCTGAGCTGGGGCCCCTCCTCGCTATGTCTTCTCGGAAGTAGAAACACCCATTAATTTGAAAACATTATAAAAAGCTGGGACTGTGCTTGCGGTAGGCTAATTTATGTGTTCCTCCCCACATGAGCCTCTCTCTATGTGCTCAAAGAGTGGGGGATAGATGTCTTGAGGTGCCCATGAGATGTACCCCGAGGCAGGGGGAAGGCGGAGGGAGCCATGATGTGGCCTCTCCTCCCTGGCTGCACCCTCCCTGCCCTGCTGAGTGGCAGTTGGAGGCCTGGGGGTGGTTGCTGACAGGCAGGGCCCTTCCAGGCTCTATCTTCTCCCAGAGCGGGGTGTGGGGCAGCAGCAGGCAGCGGTGATGGGGGCACGGCTGGGGCTGCTGGTGCTGCTGGGCCTGGCGGGGTGCCCTGCCGCCTCAAGGAACCTGCCTGGGGAGAGGCGTGTCACCGCCACATGGGTGACGGTGCCACGGCAGTTGAGCCCCCGGGCCGACACCAACCCCCTAGCCACCGTCTCCTACTGGCTGCAGGTGGCCGGGCGGCCGTGGGTGCTGCACCTGCGGCGCCGGCAGGGCCTGGTCTCCAGCCCCTTCACCTTGGTCACCTACAGCAAGGACGGGGCCCGCTGGGAGGAGCACCCCTTTGTGCAGGACCACTGCTTCTACCAGGGCGAGGTGCAGGGGAGCCCCAACTCCCTGGTGGCCCTCAGCACCTGCGGCAGGGGCCTTCGCGGTGTGCTCTGGGTGGAAGACGGCACCTACGAGATTGAGCCTGTCCCCGATGATCCAGCCTTCAGGCACATCCTCTACCGCATGGAGGAGGCCAACAACTCCATGGGCCCCACCTGCGGGCTGACCCCAGAGGAACTGGAGCACCAAAAGGCTGTGCTGCCCTGGTTCAAGGCCCCCCAGGTGGAGGAGGAGGAGGAGGAGAGGGTGGAGGAGTGGTGGACGCACGTCAGATACGTGAAGATAGTAGTGGTCGTGGATAACGTGCGGTTTGTGAAGTCGGGCAGGAATGAATCTGAAGTCTTGAGGCAAGTCATGGAAGTCATCAACGCTGGAGACTCTCTGTACGAACAGCTTTCTGTTCGGCTGTTTCTTGTGGGGTTGGAGATTTGGACCAAAAGCAACCTTATAAACGTTACTAGCACTATCAACAAGGTACTTCATGACTTCAACAAATGGCGAAAGTCAGACCTGTCTCCACGGATCCGCCATGATGTCTCTCAGTTGTTGGCATTTCAGAGCTTTGGAAAGAGCCTGGGATTGGCGTATGTAGGGTCCATATGCGATAACCAGTGGTCATCAGCAGTTGGTTCCTTCACTGATAGGAAGTTGTCCTCATTTATTACCACGTTTGTCCATGAGCTGGGCCATACTCTTGGGATGAACCATGATAGACCAGGCTGTCACTGCAAACGAAAGAAATGCATTATGTATGAAAGCGATGCCGACACTGATGCATTCAGTGACTGCAGTTACAAAGACTACTTTGACATGCTTGTGCGTGGTGCTGGCTGCATTCGTCAACCACCAGCACCCGGGACTTACTATACCATGAAGCATGAATACTGTGGGAATGAGATTGTAGAACACGGGGAGCAATGTGACTGTGGTTCAGTCTGCAGAAGGGATCCTTGTTGTAACCCAAACTGTACATTTACTGCAAATTCAGTTTGTGCTTCTGGAAAATGCTGCAAAAGATGCCGGGTCCTTCCAGCAGGAACGCTCTGCAGAGCAAGTACTGGCAACTGTGACCTACCAGAATATTGCAACGGGACCTCCTCTTGGTGCCCGCCAGATTTGTACACACAAGATGGAACCCCTTGCGAAGATGGTGCTTACTGCTATCGAGGAAAATGTTCTTCTCATACTAAACAGTGCCAGCATCTCTTTGGCAGACAAGCCAGGGCTGCTTCTTTAGATTGCTTCATAGCAGTGAATACGCGAGGGGACCGGTTTGGGAATTGCGGTATTCGTGACAATATCCATTTTATAAAATGCAGTATTAAGAATGTCTTATGTGGTAGGATCCAGTGTGAAAACATTAAAAAATTGCCTTTCTTGCAGAACCACGTAACAGTCATCCAAACCCCTGTTGGAGATAAAAAGTGTTGGGGTCTTGACTATCACGTAGGGATCCCTATAGCTGACGTGGGGGCTGTGGAAGATGGCACGCCATGCGGTACTGACATGCTTTGTATCAACAGGACATGTACCAGCGTATCAGTGCTGAAGTACGACTGTAATATGACAAAGTGTCGTGACAGAGGAGTGTGTAACAATCGTAAGAACTGTCACTGCAGATATGGCTGGGCTCCTCCGTACTGTGAAAGGGCAGGATTTGGAGGGAGCATTGACAGTGGACCTCCTTCAGTCAGAGAGATTTGTGAAAGAGCGAAAATAGGAATAATACTATTTACTCTTCTTTTTCTCTGTATCCTTGGAGGAGCCGTTACTGTACATTATAAACAGGAAATAATGGAATGGCTTAGGAGGAAAAAGGCCCAATTCCACAGAAAATATAGTGGTTGTTTCAAATACTAGAAACACCAGCGGTTCCTAAGAACACCTGCTGGTAAGTCAAAATTCACCACAAAGCATTCGCTGAAGACCAACAAGCAGTAGCTTTTGATGCTCTTGGGGAAACCTCCCTTGAGCAGAGGCAGCTGATAACACATCAAAATAATTCAACACATTCTGAATAGTTCTAATCTCATGTGATATAATTAAATGCAGAGTAAACGTTATCTTTGTTTATTTTAAGTTAATAAATACAGGCAGTAAGGCATGCTGCTCTTTTTTTCTTTGCACCTTGAGCTCGTAACCTGAAGCAGTTAGGCAAAATGTAGGTACAACTTTTATGCTTCATATCAACAGTTTACAAAAAAAACTTCTTAAAACATGTAAATAAATTGTTTGCTCCGATTTACTCCTTCGTCTAATGCTTTCTCCAGTTCAGGGGAGAGATGTCTGTGAACATCTTGCTTCTGTCATTCATTAATAAGCAAAGGAAAAAAAATGCTCTTGCAGTCTTCATTTAATTCACATCTGTGATACACAGGCAGGCAAGAAATGGGTATGGCAGCGAGATGCGGGTGTCTGTGGTGTAAGCCCTTCCAGCTGTTTCCAGGGAGTAGCTCTTCAGGAGCGAGGTAGACCACAGGGAACAGGGTTTTCATTTTGTGAGACAGTAGAGAAGTGTTATCCAGATCACGCCAGTAAGCATTACATTTCTGAGCCATCAGATACATGTCAAGCATGTAGTGACACCAAACCTGGCTTCTCACAAGAACAAATTGTCTTTCTCTTCTGGAAACTTTCCCAAGCCTTGAGTGCTGGGTTCTTCTGAGAAGTGCTATGTGTTTTATTGTCACTAAGAGGAGCTGTCTGTGAAGTTGCACAAGTTAACTGGATTTCTAAAATATTTGGGATTATTTTGACAGTCTCTCCCACCCAGAATTCCTGCAATATTTGATAGATGTTTTACTTATCTCTGAGAGCCTGTCTTGGTTTACTATGTGATTGCTTCTTAAGCTATTACTGAATGTGTCCTTGCAGCTCTCCAGAGTGCCACACAGAAGCATCGTCTTTTTAATTTTTTAACAGGAGATAAACTGTGTCTAACTTCAGAAAAAAATATGAGGAATGTGAAGTACCATTCAATAAATTTTATTTTTATTATTTATATTATAGCAGTGACTAGATCTTTCAAACAGATCAGCATAAAGAGGAGTCTGTTGTCCAGATTTACACTGAAAACTTTATTTTAAAGGACTGATGTTCCTGGATTAAGGGCTATAATGCACTTGTCTGCTACCAAAAGAATTATTTGTATTGGAATGCGAAGACTATATTTTCAGCAAGCATTCTGTAAAGGCAGAATAAGTACCCCAACACTTGGAACATTTGGCAAGAAAGGTGGTGACTCTACAAATGATGATGGTAAACTTTAGTAGCCCTCAAAGTAAGACACTTATCTTTTTAGAATACACATTTTCCTGTATCTTTGTAAAAATTATTGTGTTCTGCATCCCAAAAGGGCTGGTTACCTTATAATTGGATGTGAAATAGAAAGGACGTGATTCGCAGCTCTTCATGGCTTTTTGTGTAAAGCAAATAGGTCCTTAAACCGTTATCTATATTTGTCTGGGGAAGTTTTTTTTTTTTTTGAACATTGTTCAGCAGGCTACACTTGTTATCTTGATGCAACATGGATCACTTTGATTAGATGAAGAAAACTTAGTCCTGCATTTATGTCAAAAGACAAGATAACTGCTCCTTGACTAACACCCCGAGTTAATTCCTTACAACCAGAGACCCTTTTTTTTTGGGGGGGGGCGTGGTGGTGTGGTAGTGTATTTTTTTCCTCAGAGAAATAACCATCTTAATTCAGGTGTGAGAAGCAAGGGATACATGACAAACAAGGGGAATATGGACTAGGTGAAAGATGGGAGATAAAAGTAACACAAGCACTACACCCAGCACCTTCCAGCTATTCACAACTTGTAAGTACTGGCAGACTTTTTTATTCTTCTTTTTAAATACATAAACATCAGTGGCAGAAGTCTCAGGCTGCCACCTCGATGGCTTGCTGTTGTTGATTGACAGTATACCACAAATTGCTGAGTACAGATGTATACTGAGACCACAGAGACACTTGGAGAGCCAGTGTGTTCTTTATTTACAGCCGTGCATGCGGAAGAGACAGAGGTGTGACTGAAAGCACAATTTTGGTTAAAAAGCTTACTTGCAAATGCAGTTTTGGAAGAGACAAAGCAATAAAATGCAGTAGTTCCATTGTTGCATTGTAGCTTTCTCAGTGCTTAAAGATTGATCTGAAAAAAACATGTTAATTGGGAGAAGGCTTTCAGCAAGCTTTGGACAGGAGTATTTCTGTACACTTCTATTTCTGCTTAGGCTGTATAAGCAAGACAAACATGTACCTCAACAACCCTAGTCCATGTTTTATAAAATGTGTGAGTCCTCTTGCTGAGTTTTTCTCCTTGACAATATTCTTGTTTCTGATTTCACCACAGCAATGAATAACTTGATATTTCTGGTGGTTTGGTAGAAATGTCCCACTCCTCTGTTGCAGTGTGAAGGCACAAGTCTAAGAGCAGCCCTAATCTTTCTGCCCCTCTCCCCACCTTTTTGTTTCTCCTTCTAGTTTTAATTGCCTTTTTAACATTTTAAACGGATGAGAGAACTTGGCTAATGTGTAAATTGCGTGAACGTGGAAGAGGCAGCCTGCAAATGCTGCTGCACCATCTCCCAAGAGATGTTGGTCAGTGTGGTTTGTGAAACGGTGCTGGAGGCAAGTGTCTGACTGTGAAAACCCAAGAAAAGGTTTGTGGCAGAGCAGCAAGGTATTAAGTAAGGTAGCTTTTAACATGTGGCGGGCCAGTAGTGGTGGATGAAGCCTAGAGCTGCCTAGGAGTAAGTAAAAATGATTTACTCATGTTTCTTGTTTGAAATCCCCTCCTGGCTAACCAAGACTTTAAAAAAAACCTCTTCATACTGAAGTTACCTCAGATCAAGATAAAATTGTTTTTGTTCTAAGCCAAGACTGTCATCTCTAAAATACATTAAAACTGCTGCTAAGGTACAGAGTGTGTCTTCGAGGAGTGTGCCAAGCATGGTACTAGTAGAACCTGAGTTTGGAGAAAAAAAAAAATTGATGGCCATTGTGCAAGTTTTGATTTCCTGTGTTCTTAACCACTGGCAAAAAAATAAGTACAGATATCCTGGGCAATATAACTGTGGAAACTGGACTGAACCAGGTGTGAAACTGCATGCTGGGCTTAATGTTTTAAGAAATCCTCCTGTGATACAACAGGTTTTGCTCATCATTGCAGGTGTAATGGGTGCTTGAATGCTTCTCTCCCACCTCGGAGGCAGGTGTTCTAACACTCGGGCGCTAAGCATTAATATTGTAGCATCACAGCCTGTGGCATGCTCTTCATGATCCAGCACGCCGGATGGTTCTCCCTATTGAGATAATCTTGAAATGAATACAGTCAAAACTATTTATTTGTCATCCATACTGCAATACAGAACACATAAATCAGTAGTGTAACACTAAAGGCTAGGGCACCTGGACCTCGTTTTCTCAGAAGAAGTTTCTGCAGTGCGCAGACACAGGTGTCCCAGTAAAGCCAAGCAGTTAGGTGATTAAATTGCACGGGACCCTGTTCGTTGTCCCTGTTGTCATTGTCTGTATTGCCACAGTTGTAGCCCATGCTGAAATAGATAAGGATCAAGTTTAGTAAGGAAATCAATGGGGATAAGTGTTGCCCTGCTCTCTTTTTCCCAATAATCCTGAGGTACAGGAGTCCCAAGTTGAAGTGGCTCCTCTGTTAGACAGACAGTCGGCGCTCGTCCCCATGCCCCGGGTGCCCGCGGAGGGCGCTGGCGGGCGGCGAGGCGCCGTCCCCGGACTACAACTCCCAGCGCTCCGCAGCGCGGCCCTGCGGCGGCCGAGGAAACGAAAGCGGCGGCGCCGGGAGCCGGCTTCACCTTCAGGCCGCAGCATGAACGGCAGCGTGGCGGGCGGCGGCTTCTCCGAGGAGGTCATCAGCCTCACCCGCAGACCCTCCGGTAAGGCGGGGACCGGCGCCGTACCCTCACCGGGCCCTCGGCGCCTCCCGGGCCGGGGCAGCTGCGCCGAGGCCTGCGCAGCCCCCGGCGGGGCGGGGAGGCCGGAGCGGGGGCCGGCCGGGGGGCGGCCCAGGGGGCCCTTGGCGGGCACCGGGGCGGCAGGAGGGTCACGGCGGTGGGCACGGTGCCCGCTCCCCGGCAGCGCTGAGGTGCCCGGCCCCGACGGCCTGACCTGCCACGGCATGCCCGTGGAAATCCTGTTTTTTCCAGGATCTCCGGTGCAGCTCCTGTTGCTTTCCAGTGAGGTGGCAGGTGCTCGGCACTCGTCGTGTAGGATACCCCAAACTAGGGGCGTTTCGAAAAATATCCGTCCAAGGGAGCGTGTCGGCTTGGTGTTAGCCGCTGGGGTGGCCTCAGAGAGGGCTCAGGGCGGTGGCTGGGCGGGGAGGGGAACAGGGCAGCCTGGGGGCAGTTGCGGGTCTTCGCTTTTCCCCATACAGCAGCGTGTGGTCTCGTGGGAACCCGCAGACACACCGGCCCACCCTCCTTTTTTACAGGATTTATGATGCCATTCAATCCGCTCTTTCAGAAATGCAGCACGTGAGCACCAAATATACGGCTCCGGAGAAAAAATCCGGGCTCCAAAGAACCACAGGCTCCAGGGGAGGTTTGGAGCTGGAGCTGTGTTTCAGTGCCAATGCCCTTCTCTTCCATTGGAGCGAGCGTGAAGGAGAGGGCAGCAGCCCTTCTGTCCGTGCAGCTGCTGGCCGGCCTGGGCTCCACCGGCCCCCAGGGACCCGCAGCACCTGCATCGTTGGTGTCTGTGCCATTTTCCTTCTTGCGGGGTGAAGGTAGTTCCTGTGTGGGGATGGGGTCGATCCTGACCCCGTGCCAGCCATCACAACCCAAAGGGTGAGCCCAATGGGTAGCCCTCTGCCTCCCCTGCTCGCCGGAGTGGCCCCTGGTCTGAAAGCTGTGTAGCCCTGCCTGCACAGCCACGAGCCCAAGCTGATGAACCCGTGAAAATGACTTGCTAAGTGAAGCCGGTTCTGATGGGAAAGCTGTTTCCATACATTTGGGAACCTAAAATTTTGAGGGAGGTGGACAAGAACGTTGAAGGGTAGGGTTGAGAGGTCTTTGTGACCACGGCGATTTAAATCTGGGTACCACAAGCAGCGTTTGTCCTGTCATTAAGATCTGTGTACTTCTAGAGTTAGGTTTCTGACTGTGTCACTTGATCAGAAGGTCACACAACCCCTTATATCCTTGATGCATTTAACATGTGAATTATTATTAATTCCTGTGGAATAACAACGTGCTGTTATCTGTAAAGCACAGTGTAATCCTGTAATCTTTCTAATCAGAGTTCTGACTTCAACTTTTTAAAACAGGTCTGATGCTAAACATCTCTGGCAAAAGTTTGCTGAGGAGGTGAGCGTATTTACAGTGACAAAACTGTGTGTGGATGTCCCTTTTTCAAATTTCTTTCTGAAGTACGAGGCTAAAATTAGGCAGAAAAATCTGGTTTTATGGAAAACTAAATAACTTAATTGGTTCAATTTGCATTATTATTCAATATTTTTTCCTAATCCTTCCAATTATGATTTTTTTAAATGTCTTTTTGAGGGACCTTTTACACTTGAGGGGTGTAAAGGAGGTATAGGGAGTTCTGCAGCCTCAGGGAGTGTCAGAAGTTGAGCCCAGAGCCTGCTTTTAAAGCTCTGACATTCTACTTCTGGTCCCTTGCAGACAAGGGATTTATTTAGTGCCGTGTGCTCTCTTCTTCCCCTTGCTCCTTTTCTCCTGGTTGTGCTGTCTCTTTCTATGGCCACATGAGCTGGAAGGGGAGAATAGCAGAGAGCTCAAGGAATGACAGTGAAGATATGTTTAGCCAGAATGGAAGTTTCAGTGCTGGAAGGCAAGACAGTGAAAAAGCCCTGTGCATACTTGGTCTGGCATGAACTGCTGCTTTTTTTTGTCACAAATACCTGCTCCTATCTCATATTGCCTTTGCTGATGAAAGCTGTGACTTATGATTATTTTGCCAGTTGTGGGTGAAAACTTGCAAAATGTATACTTTTTCATATATATATGAGGATGAAAAGGAAAAAAGGTGTGGCAAGATTGCTGTTAATATTTTCTGTTAATATTTCGTTACCCCTCAGCCCTAGATGCACACTCAAAATAGCATGACTCATCTTGTACATCCTTTGATCTCCTATGACTGCTTTAAAATGCTGCTTTCCAGCAGGCACAAGGTGGTTTTACTTTCATTTGTAACTCTCTTTCTCAAAGTTTCTAGTCCCAACTTTGAGAGAAAGTAAGAAAGAAAGAGAAAATAAATAAATCAGCCTAGATGAAGGTGGGGAGAATTTGCCTTCAGCTGTTCTTGACAGTAGGTTTTTGGATGACTGATTTATGTTAGAAAAAAAGGGTTGTTTTTTTTCCCCTCCATTTCCTTTGATTGTGTAGTTGTTTCTTTTTTCTTTGTCCTTGACTGTTCTTTTTTCATTGCAAGCCTCTTTTTAGGGAATCTTTCCGATCCCTTCTCATGTGTTATATATTACAGAGAAACTTAAGCTGTGTGTGCAATAGAGAATGTGCTCTTGTAACAAGTGGTTTTCCAGATGTTGAATTCAATTTTTTCTTCTGGATTTGGATGAAACAAGCAGTCTTAATCTTTAACTGCACTTTAATCCAGCAGCTGGTTCCAGCTAGAGATCGGTAATCAAGGCTTACTTTAAAGAACAATACAAACCATAACAGCAGTGTGGAGTGAACATCAGTTCTGTTTAATGTATGTGTATTCCTTTTTGTTTTGCTTTAAATCAGAGAACTCCATCTTTATTTTCTGTTGTATTTTGAATTCCTGAAACAGAACAAAGTGATTATATACAATTCAAAGTAGGTGCATTGAGCTAATCTTATTCGTGGAGGCAAAGGCAGGCAGTTGCAGCCCCTTAGATGTGGAAGGGGAGCTTTCCAAGCTGTAGGTGCCCTCGAGCTGACAGCACAGCTCCTTTTGCCTGTTTCCTCATCTGTGGACAGGCTCTGCTGCTCCTTGCCTCTCCTAACTCTGTTTCCCAGCTCAGGAAACACTTGTCAGGCATGACTTCTTGTTGCTCAAAGGTAATGATTTGCTACAGCCTCCTGTGAAATGCAGAGCGCTCTCCTTTCCTTCCATGCTGTGCTGAAGAGATGTATTCCTGCTGAGGGCTGAATCAACATCTCAGAAATGATGGCATGTCCCTCAGTGTTCCCCAACACCCACCTGAAAAGGGCTCATGGATTCTTTACGGAGTGAAGCATCTGGGCCCTCAGACATTCGAGGTTTCTTCTCTGCTTTCAAGACACATGTCATGAGAATAACTTTTCTAAACAGTGATGGTTGGAAAGGATGATGCAGATATGTATGTTGTGAGTTTGAGTATTGTGAAGAAAACAGGACAATGTGGGAGAGTCCGGGCCCCAACAGCAGCAATAGCAGCTGAAGCTTTGAGCTTTTTCTCATCAGCTTTCTCTTTGCCTCACCTTAGGGCTGGGCTTCAACATTGTTGGTGGGACAGATCAGCAGTACATTTCCAATGACAGCAGCATCTATGTCAGCCGGATCAAAAAGGATGGGGCAGCTTACCTTGATGGCCGATTACAAGAAGGAGATAAAATTTTAGCGGTAAGCCCTTTCTTCTGTCGCCCCGTGTGTTCTCGAAGTGATCAGTGATGTGGTGTGAAATGCAGGTTTGCCATCACAGTGCACAGAGAGGAAGGATGTAATGAATGCAGTTGGATGATGCTGAGCAAACTGTGGAGGAGCTATTTCTTGGGGGTCTGGGGACAGCTTTGAGCACCAGGAAGATGAGTGCCTCTACACATGGGCCCGTGTCTTCTGCCTTCCTGACTTGTCTCAGAAGCACTCCTTAGTGCTCTGTTTGTATTTCCTCTGTGACTTGCTCCCTAAGGTTTTAGAATCCATCAGACCTTCTCTCTTTCCCACAGTGCGTTGTCATTTACACATGTGTAAATACAGAAATCAATCTCCCACCCCTTAAGTTTCCGTTTTTTGACTGGTAGTCAGTGATTACTGGTCCTTGTCCTCAGGGGATTTTTAGGCTATAAAACTTATAGGCCATAAAACTGTTCATTGCAGCTCATCAGGAATAGTACAGGCTGCTTCTCCTTTTAGAAAAAATGTTTTAAAGTGACTGATGTTCAGTCTCTCTGGTTCTTCAGACAGACGGCAATCATACAAGACAATATGCTTTCCAAAGCGATGAGTGAAGTAGTCTCTCCTAGTGTGATACATGATCTTTTAGTACTCCTTTAATTTTATTTTATAAGTGCTTATTATGTTCCACATATAGTCTTTTTGGCCTCTATAGAGTGCCTTGCACTAGTTGGAGCCTATTATTGATCCAGAAAATGATGTTTAGTTAAACAGCAATATTATCCTGTCTTTTCTTGAGAGTTTAATATTTATGAACTTGTGTTTGGGGAATCTAGATATCAAGAGAAGGGAGGCACTGGATGTGCAGGGGATACAATCAGGGTAATGGGGATTAAAAAGAAAAATCAGGATGAATGTCATCAGTTAGTGGATGAAATCAAGTAGGTTATAAAAACTTCTGCCATGAGATATTATTTTAGATCAGGAAAAATCCTAACACTTTTAAGTGGATGCCAGTATATACATAAGTCTTGTTTTGTTGCATCACTATGCTTTTAAATGTGTGTTTACAATGCTCTTTCAAAAAGAAAGGTTTCAAAGACAGACCAGCAGAGGGAACAATGTGGGAAAGAGACTCATAATAATAATTTTGCTGTAGTTGCTCTTCTGTTTTCATTAGCTGTCAGAATTACATCTTTGATTTGTTTCCAGTAAATTAACAGCATAAGAAGCTGCTATTGGCACAACTGTCATCTTATATTCTGATTTTGCTTCTAGGTAGTTTTTTGCAGTACCTCTGTGTTTTGTCTTGGAGTTTCTCATATTATCTCTCAACATACAAAAATACGTCTGTAATATGAATGGATGAATATGGATCTTGCTGATTATAGTATCATGCACCAAATGCAGAATTCTGTGAAAGCGGAAGATTTTTATCTCTTATCCTTCCTATGTTAGCCTGCATCGTTAAATATTTGATTTTTGCCCTTCAACAATTGGTTCTCCTTTTCCTTTTTTGCTAGATCAATGGCAGAGACTTGAAGGATTTGCGGCACAAGGATGCTGTGGAACTGTTCAGGAATGCAGGCTATAATGTGTCTCTGAAAATTCAGCGGAGGGTATGTTTTACCAGTTCCTTAGGGTTACTTCTGTCTCAGTTTAGACTGGTTTCTGTGATTGATAGCTCTCTATTTCTTGAAGCAGAAAAAGACCACGTTCAGGTGCTCAGTGTGAATTATGCTTATAAAGATTTTGTTTGAACTCTAGCCTTCTCTAGTGGACCACAGTGGTAATCATCTATGCATTACTTGTTTGTATCGGTATCAGTGAAGAGGTGAGGTCAGAGAAGTCCCCAGGTGTTTGTTTTGCTGGAGTATGGTGTGTTTTCTCATATCTCCTTTCTTGGAGGCAAACGTTTGTCTATGAAGACAGAATCTCAAATTCTCCAGTTTTGTTTCAGAGGCCAAAACCTCTCCAGTAGGAGAAAAATCCCCCCTGTGGTTTCAGAGGTCATCACTCATGTTAGCGTTGAGATGTGTGTGCAGCCCACCACAAAGGAATGAATGTGGGCTGCTATAGTGTAAATATTCTGGCACCATTTTGGATATAGAAAGAGAAGAACCCTTCATCCAGTGTTGTAATTTGAACATCCCTGGCTAGCAGTGAATTTGACAAAGCAAATACTGATCGGCTTGAAGTGTGCTGTTGGGGAGAAGGGGGTTGAGGCCCCTTTTCTACTCCCTTAATAAAAGGCATAAATTTATCTGACCTGGTGTACAGGACAAGTAAGAAAAACAGAGAGAACTAGTGATGCCCCTTTCCTGGTAAAGACACCAAGAAGTGGTGTGGTGGGAAGCGCATCAAGAGATGACTGGGTATGTGTGTGTCATTGCTTCTGCTTCTTACAGTCCTGGTTTACAAAGTGGCAGAGAAACATGAGGGTGCCCGGTAGTGACTGGGTGCCCTGCAGTAAAGCTCAGCCCATCCGAGGCCATTCTAACCCTCCTGCGTGCGCAGTGTGCAGGTACCTGGGGAAACCACCTTGCACGTCCTTACAGAACCATCTGGTGCTGGCACAGAACTGGGGGCTTTCCTGTCATCAGCTCTGACACAAATACTTTTTTTTCCTTGTAGTTGCAGCCACAAAATGGCCCTGTGGGTCATCGAGACGATGGACAATCAGGTGGGCTTCCTCTAGCAGCCGTTCTTGTGCCAGGCCTGGCGCTTGCTGTGGCAGCAGGCTGGATCTTGCTGAGGTATCGACAGCGGATGTGAAGAGTTCACATTTTGGATATCACTGCGTATTTTACACAGCTCTGATGTACTTTAAAGATAGCGAATCAACGATCTTATCACAGACTGATGTCAAAAAGGATCATTGCCTATCATAAAGCTGCTGCTGATGTTCTTTCTACATTGATTTTGTTGCAGGGTGGATGGAAGCAAAGAGGAAAAGGGGAAGGGAGGTGGCTGTGTTCATGTACAGGGTGTGAGAACTGGTTTTTTGACTAATCTGAGGAGGTTTTGCCATCCCCCTCTATTTTGCACCACAGACTTTCAAACACACTCATCTATTCCATGTTTTAAGATGTGACTTTTTGGATAAAGGGAGTGGGGGTTGGGGTGGTTTTAAATCAAAAACATTTACTAGAGGCTTTGTCTTGTTTCCACTGAATTTTTGTTGAAACTAATGATCCTTGTCCGAACCATGAATAAAGAGAAGCAATATGGAGGGTATATTATTTTTTCCACTGAATTTTTGTTGGTTGTTGCTAAATAAATGCCTTAAGAAAACTGTATAAAATCTTAAGCTGTGGTTTCACAGGTAAAATCATCTGTGTAGTTGCTGATTTAACAGTAATATGCAGTGTTGGTGAGCTATTCTACCAGTTCTGGAAAGATAGGAGATAGGCTGCTGCTAGAAAAAGTCTTTGATTGTCAGAATGATTGCTCATTCTTGGGTCAGAGTTGTAAGAGAAAGCTTTCTGCAAAATGCTAGCATGCAGGAGAGAGACAGGCCGGCAGTTGAATCACAGGAATAAGCAGGGGCAAGATATTTGGGCATGTTGAACCTGCAGGAGAGTCTTTAAATCAGTAATGAAGCAATAATCCCTCCAGCCATCAGGTGGGCTGAACTCTGCATCTCTCGGGTTAAAGGTCTGTTTTGGAGGTTATTTTTTGCGTGGGGAATACTTTCGATGAAGTTTTCTGTAGCAGCTAACTTGCTTTCTGCAGTTAGAAAATCTTAGCATGATTGAGAGAGAAAAGCCGAGAGCAGGCTGGGATCGTCCTGGCTGTTGCTTGTTTATGAAGACTGATGGGATGTTCGGGAGATAGACTGGCAGGTGTAAGCCAGGGTAAGGCTTAGCGAGTAAAACCAAAGGGAGAGACCCTTGCTCTGGAAAGCAAGTTGCCGAATTCACCTGCAGGGTCTCATCTCCTCACTGTGATTTTAATGGTTTTAAAGACCCCAGGTGACATGAGCTCTGTGGGGTAAGACCTGTTTCTCTTATCTCTAAGAAATCAATGTGGTTTGTTGTTTTTGTAAAAAAAAAAAAAAAAAAAAAAGCAAAATGCATGGTCTGGTCTGTATGATGCAAAAAAAAAAAAATCACATGCAATATATGTATTCAAACAAAGAAAAACTGGTGTCTTGGTGCTTTACTTGTCGCTGTTCTTTGTTATTCTAGCAGGACGTTGCTGATGTATTTGCAATTGTTGTGTGTTTCTCAGGGCTGTATTCCTGCTGTTTGCTAGAGACAGAAACGGTGTGCTGTTACACGTGACATTCCTGAATCACCATGGAGTTTCAGAGCACTTAAACCACATGAAATCTTGCTCTGGCCTATGAACTGCTCTAGTGTAAGGGGAAGAGGGAACAGGAGGAATACTGCTCAGTGTTCTTAGGGGACTTTGGGAACAGACTTGAGATCCGGTGAACACGTATTGGTGTTGGATGGCCTGGGCTGATGCACGCAGTCACCAGGTATGCCTGAGAGCCGAAGGGCTGCTGTTCTGACAGATCTTTGCAGATGCAGCGTGAACTGCCTTGCTTGTCTGTGACCTGCTCTGCACACTTGGCCATGCGGACCACATGCGTCTATTAAGATGGATGATTAGAAGTTGATGCCATTGTATCACAGCCATCGGAACTAAGATGCAGACAGTAAGAAAAAGGTCTGTCTGGGACAAACCTCTTGGCCAAGCTGTGTATCTGTGAGAGGGAGGATGTGGAACAGGCTAGGAGGATGAAGATTTGTGGAAGGGAATGGTTAGTTTTACTTATTTCCCACTGAAGTAAGCAGAGAAAGCAAAACCTTTGGGGTTTTTTGTTTTACCTTTTAGTTTTGGGATTTTGATACTGTTCAGACTTGATTGCCATCTGTGTTGCAGGCAGTTTATGATGGGGGGAGGGTTATATCCAATGCCCAGATAAGTGATGTGGCATGCTGAGCAAGAAAAAGCTCTTCTGGTGCATAGTGTGCCTGTGGATTTCTTTTCATAGCATTAACTTGGTGGCTTTTCCAGAAGTCTGAATAGTAGTTTTTTTAATCAGAATTTAAACCATCAGTCTAACCTTCAGGAACACCTTTCTGTGCCTCTGCCTTCAAACCAGTGCCTGAGCAGTACCAAACAATCCCTTTTTCCAATATCCAGCCACCTCTTGTCCCATGTGTTGACAAAATCCTTCTAGAAAATACACCTTAACCCCAAAATCTCCTGTGAGCGGTGGCTCATATCACTTTCCCTCTGCAGCTGGACTGTCTCACCTCAACTTTGTGTGTTTTCCAGAGTCTTTTCCACCATGTTGTTTCTGTAGCCTTGAGTTTCATCTTTACACTGGACGCTCTATATAAGTTTTCTGTCATTGTGGAAGAAGTGAATTAAAAAAAAACATGTAATGAGGACAGCTTGAAACTGCAAGCAATCAGAGAGTGTTTTAGCTTTTGTTACAACTTAAATCTCGGTTTTGAAAAAAAGAGAAGTTGAAATTTTGAAGACAAACAAAACACATACTACCTGTCATTTTTAGGTTTGGGTTTTTATAAGATCTCATTTGCCATTAATACCGAGGGTAGCTGAAACTGTTAAATCCCTGTGTTTCTCTCCCGTTCCCATCTGTTCTCTCAGCCTTATTGTGAACTTACTGACCTGCTGAAGCCTGGATTTTCATATCCATAGTTTAAAGACAAATTCATTTAGTTTGACTTCCTGTATATTCTAGGCATTTGTGTCTGACAGAGTCTCCGGAATTGTATGTGCTAATAATATGTGTTTGATTTTATCCCAGGGAGAAAGAGCAGCCAGACTTGATCAAATGATAGAAGACGCATTACTTCTGGCACTTTTTAATTAAAACAAACTAGACAGGAGCGTGTGGGAGGGAAAGTTGTCTTGCTTTCAGTTTGCCTTTAGGTTCCAACAACTGGTTTGTTAGGTTGTTCTGTGCTAGATTAAAGAGGCCTCTCATAACTGATAGTCCCTCCCTGTGAGGAGATTTGTGTGTTGAAATTGCCTTACCTCTCCCATCATTTTTAAGAAATGAAGCCAGATGAGCCCTTTAAGACTCTAAGGGTAAGATCCTTTCTCTCTTGGAGTAGTTTCTGTGGCTTTCTGCACCTTTCCAGTGCTTCTGTATTGCTTTGTAAAATCCAGACACCTCAGTCACGTATGGAGTCTCGCTATTGAGCATTCCAGTGGCATATACTAGGAGTCTTCCATATTGTTTTTATCTGCAAACCCTTACTCACTTTTTTTGTGAAGGTGCAGATACCTGCAAAGCAAATTTAAGCCAATACTTAAGATCTGGCTTTTCTTAAATAACTTTTACAAATCTCTTAGAAGCTTTGCCCTTCTTCATTCACTTTCTCAAGCGCCCCAGGGAATCTGCAAACCAGAGAATAAACACCATTGCCACATGAGAGGTAAATCAGTGAAGTCCAGTTTGTAGATAAAAGTGCAATCCCTTTGGTCATAGTGTGACACTAGAAACGAGTGTTAAGTGCCTGTGCCTGTATATTCTGACTTCTAAATCCTCATCCATAGCCAGATGTGACCCGCGTGGTGTGGGTGAAGGTGTCTGACTTTGCATTTAATTGAATTACTGCGTTCCTGTTTGAATTGGCTGCACACGCTGACAGCCCAGATTACTCTGTCTGCCTTGTCTGTTGTATTATTTACCAGTCCACTGTCTTTAGCAGTACTGGTTTTGTCTTCTGACAGATCACTGGTGAAAATACTGAATGGATTTTGATACAGCGGCAACTTCCCACTGTGGTTATGATTTTACAGTAGCTGTTCATATCTCCAGATTATTGGACTCTTTGTCTGTTTAATGGATGCATTTTGATAGCATTGGGGTTTTTTTAATTATATGTACCAGCATGTTGCATAGTACTAAGTAGATTACATGTGAACGGTCAGTAAACTTCCTCTGTCCTCTTGCTGACAGAAGCTGATACAAGAGTAATACTCAAGTCAGGTGAGCTTTCTGAGCCATTCTCCTTCCCCTCCTCTTTCCTCATTTGTTGATATGGGGTTTGCCTCTGGATGTCATTTTCCTCTACTCAGGCTGAAGGAAAGAGCAGGTAATTTACTGATGGGACAGTGTCCTGCAGGCTGGGGCCCCAAGGGAAGCTTTGCATGGAGAAGTCTGAAGGAAGGACTTAACTACACCCTTGTCCTCAGGGTTTTCCTCGTAACTAGCTTTAGGCTGCATCCCTGCTGCCGTGCTTGCTATGTGTCCGCTCTAGAGCTCTGCTGAGGGGGACTTCAGGCCTTTCAGAGCTTCTGTGAGGAAGGATCCAGGTATGATGAGAACATACACTGGTTTAAATGAAGAGCAATATTGTGCAGACTCAAAATGTTTTTCCTTGTCAAATTTGAAAGTTTTTTTCTGTGCTGCTGCAGCTGTAACTGACTGTGGGCAACCTTCCCTGTAGAATGAGCAGTGTCTCTCTTACCTGGCTGCCAAAACTGGCTTTCCTCCGCTGGCACTCTGAGTAAAGAAGAGTAACTGTGCTAAGTATGCAGGGTCATTATTCAAAGTGGCATGTGAATGCCAAGATCATTCGCCAAGCTTGCATGCCTGTGTTTGTGTCTGAGTTTTCCAGCCATCTTTCCCTTTGGTGAAGTTCTCTTTGTTCTTCCCCACCTCTCAGCAGCCTGGCATTTGTGCCTGGCTTGCATTTTTTGCTGTGACACAAAAGCAATTGTCATAGAAAAATTGCTGCTTTGGCCTGTGTCAGCAGATACTAATATTTGTTAATCCCACTGTGTCCCCTTAGTGCTCCGAACTAGCTATCGGACTTGGTGTTACTTTCTCCTTTTCTCTTCCCTTTGGAGATGAATGTTGGCACTTGGTTCTGTGACTGCCCTTGTCCTGGCTGCTTGGCCAGGTGTTGGAGGACACATCGCCAGAACAGGGAGCACCAGCGTGCTCTCCTCCGAGGCAGTGGAAGCCGTGCAGTTAGTGCTCTGATCAGCTCTGAACTGAACCCAGAGAAGCCCTGAGAGCTTCGCTCTGTGATTGTGCGGAACAAGAAGCTCTTGCTGAGTATTTTGAGCAGGACGGTCCAGTCTGTGCAGCACTAAGGGCTGGATTCCAGTTTGGGGAATGCCTCTGAAGACCTGTGTTATGTCATGACAGCTCCCTGCCCCAGGCCTGTCCTTTTTGCCCTTGGGATGTGGCTGTCTCACCTTGCCAAGTTCCTGATTGAGGTGCTGCTGGGAGAAAAGATGTTTCCAGCTGCTGGGGGTGTGTCAGTCTGCATTAGGCTGTACCCCACCTCCTGCTGCGGGTTGTATGGGCAGGGCAGGCAGATTTCAGGGCTCAGAAGCCAGAGGACTGACTGTGCATCCACTACTGGGGACAGTGCAGCAGAGTGCAGGTGATGCTAACATGTCATTCTTCTGCTGGGACAGAGGATTTCCAGAGAAAGAAAGAAGGTTTAGCAAAGGCAAGGCGAGTTCTGGAAAGGCAGCTGTACTTGTACTGGAGAGCAGGGTTGCCTGTATATCTGCAGCTAACAGCCTCTCTGGGAGAAGCTTTTGGGAGAGACTTTGAGTAGATGAGAAAAGAAGGGCTGAAGAAATCCTGTTTGTTCTTATCCACAGGGAGTGTGTGAGGGAAGCGTGCTCCTAAAGAAAAGGAAAGGAGATTTAAAAGAAATGATAGCTGACCCTGGTTTAGGTGGACTGCTTGGGCTGGGGGTGGTGGGGAGAATTCAGGGAACACAGCTGGGGTTGGCTGATTTAAACACTGTTTTCTGGGAATGGAGAAGTAGCAGTGTAAGGTATAAGCCATGCTGTTTTTTCGGCTTTGACACAGCCACCTGCTTCAGCTACTTAACTCATAATAAGCACTTGATGAGCCATGAGAGCTGCTCTGGATGTTAATGACATGCATGCAAATAGACTAGAAGCTCTGTTTCTCTGAGTCACTTAAAATTTAGAATTCATAGATAGTTTTCAAGGTAGATTGCTGGCATTAATTGAAGGACATCAAGCTGTTAAATGGGAAATAGTCTGAGTCAGATGGCTTTGTGGTTCTTTAACATTCATTAGTGCAGGAAAATGCTTGGGTTCTTAAGGGTGTTTTTTAAATCTAGAATGATTGAGATACTAGCAATCTGGTGTTAAAAGTTAGCATGGGGATTGCCTGGAAGAACTGGAGACTCTCTGAAATAAATTACTTGCTTAAATGGTGAAATATTTGCTGTGTCACTTAAGTACACAGGCTGTATGGGAGTCCAAACGCAACACGTGAAACAGGGGGTTCACAGCTACCCCAGATGGTCTTTTGCATTCATTGTTCCTCAGCATGTTTTAGTAAACTTCTAAATCACTGTAACAATAAAACATGGAAGGAAAGGGCATAAAAGAATTGTAATATTTAGGGCTTCTTTTACTTCTTTCTAAATATAGCAAGTACAAAGTTTGGGAATGTAGTTCAGAAATTTAATTTTAAAAGGTGAGTAGTAATCCATGATTATGTGGATTTTTTTCTTCTTTCAATGTGTAAATAATACTCTTCGGAAGGGTTTCTGGTGAATTTAGAGAAGACTTTATGCGGCTCTGCTGGTGCTTGTCCACAGACTGTTGTCAGCTGATGCACAAAAAGGCATGCTGCTCATGCACTCAGATGGCAAAGAGAATACCTTTGGCTGAACAGTGCTCTTTACAAGGGAAGTACTCGCGCGTTCTTGGCTTTGCCATGTTGGGGTCGCATGGGAAGGGAGCAGAAGTTGGGTAGGAAGTAAGGCCAGAAAAGGTGCAGAGGTCTTGCAGAAGCAGGGTGGGTATCAGCGGGACACACGGCAGAGATGCCGTCTGCCCGGCATAGCAGTCCTCTGCTACGCTAGGAGCTTCCCTGCAGACCCCAAGCTCCTCGGCCGTCATCCAAGTCCCTGCAGCAGTGTGGGGCTTCCGAGTACCAGCTGAGCTGTCACATGCCATGTGGCTGAATTGCAGCAAGAGTGCCACAAAAAGCCAGTTTGTCTGCCAGCCTGGCACTTGAAGATCACAGTTCTGCAAAGAAATTCCGGTTTTAAGTAATTTTTCTTAAATTGCTTGATTTTTTTTTTTTTTCCCCCTAGCATTGGTACCAGCTTTGCCAGGCAACTGAGGCAGTGTTGCATAGACATTGTAAAGGAATCTGATCAAACTGTTAACTTTGTTCTAATGGTAATTAAAAGGGAGTGTTTGAATCCGTACCGAAATTATGCAGCACAGCAGTTTATGGGCTCCGCTGCATTTTGCTAGGAGGTTGAAACAGGGCTTCAGATGTTCTTGTGTGAACATTAAGACGTGCTGGGATGCAGAGGAAAAAGCCTTCCCATTCTGTATTCAGGTTCTCCCTGCTTAGCAAGCTTTAATTAATCTCTCCTTGAACTGCTGGCATGTCCCATTTTAGCTGCCGAATTTGTTTGTAGTGTATAAATACTTATAAAAATCCTAAACGGAGGATGTAAGAGCACTGATTGGCTGAATGAGAACGTGCGGTTCTGAAGCTGTATGAGGTTGGAAAATAAAACCAGCACAATCCAGCACACAGACTTCTGAGGCTGTGGTTAAAAAAAAAAATAAAGGCATAATCAAAATGCTGCTTCAGGGCAACCCCTGTACCCTGCTGCCGCCGTCTCCTAGTGCTATCATAAATGCTGGCATCAGAACACGGGTGGTGGTGTTGAAGGTGAACGCTGCAGTACGGGGCTGGATGTGAACAGCACTGATTATCAGAGATGGGCTGGAGAGGGAGAAGGGTTTGGATAACCTCAACGACTCGACAGTTGTTGCTGAAGGAAGAGGTTTGGGCCACCTTGTGGCACTTTTGCTGTGTTCCTCCGTCAGTGTCTTGTGTCTGTGCTGATTCTTTGAGAAGCAAGCCCTCCTTTCCCACAACGCAGGCTCGTTTTCTGCATAAAGCCGACATGCCCTTGATTTTAAAGTGGTTAAAGGGATTTGCTTTTGACAGCTCCAGCTGACTGAAATAGGTTCTGACAGTCGTGATACTTAAAATTTTAGAGGTGAGATTGTGGGCTGCCCTTTAGTAGGGGCAACTGTTTGATTTGGAGCGTAACAGCAAGGGATGCAGAGGGTGAATGTCTTGTGTTGAGGAAAGAAAAGCCATGTTAGGCTTCCCCTGGCAGTGGGGCAGGAACAGGAGGATGGCAGAGAGTTGTCTCTCTTGCCTGTCAAATGCTGATCTGTTTTTAAGAGCACGAAACTGGAAACTGTTCTTTAAAACTTTGCCTTCTAGCAATTTTTTTCAGTGCCTGAAATATTCTGCTTTTTTGATGGACCCTCATCAAAACATGTGTGACCTTTCTCCACCTGATTCTGAAAGTTTTCTTCCTGTCACCTCTGTGCGCTGGAGGGACTCAAGAACTTTTATTTAACTTTATTATATTAACAGATAGACAACTTAAGAGAGAAAAGTGTCTTTTTCCCTGTGGAGGGGAGCTCTCTATTTGCCCTAGCAGAGAGGTAACTCTCACCTGTGGGACAGGGATGGCTTAGCAGGAGGGAAATACTCGTGTGCCCCAAAGCTGTCCTCTTGAGATTCCGATTCAGAGATTGCTTCAAATTCCTTACCTTCCCTTTTAAAGGTATTCTGTACATCTCCCGTATGGATTAAATCTAAGGCGTGGAAAGTAGGATGCTTTTTTGGTGAAGCCACCGGTAACGGTGTATTTCTGTCATCTAACAGTTGCCCTGGTAAATGCTTTCTGGTGCATAGTATCTGTAGGGTTTAGCCCCTGTATTTTTCATGAGGGCACTTTCTTTATCTGAATGTATTTTTAGGTGTGTAGGGAGTGTGGATGAAAAAAAAAATGAAGTAACACTGTGTGCATGCAGAGAAATGACCCATGTATCCAGTCACTGTCTGCTGCAGATACAATCAGAGTATTAGTGATTGATGGTTTTGGGCCCCTCACCACAAGAAGGACATTAAGGTGCTGGGACAGGTCCAGAGAAGGGCAACAAAGCTGGGGAAGGGTCTGGAGCACAGGTCTGACAAGGAGGAGCTGAGGGAACTGGGGGTGTTTAGTCTGGAGAAGAGGAGGCTGAGAGGAGACCTCATCACTCTCTACAACTACCTGAAAGGAGGGTGTAGTGAGGTGGGTGCTGGGCTCTTCCCTAAAGTAACAAGTGATGGGACAAGAGGGAACGGCCTCAAGTTGCACCAGGGGAGGTTTAGGCTGGATATTAGAAAAAAATTCTTCCCTGCAAGAGTGATGAGGCATTGGAACAGGCTGCCCAGGGAAGTGGTGGAGTCACCATCCCTGGAGGGGTTCAAGAAACGTGTAGATGTGGTGCTTCGGGACATGGTTTAGTGGGTTAGGTGGTGTTGGGTTGACGGTTGGACTTGATGATCCTTGAGGTCTTTTCCAACCTTAATGATTCTGTGATTCTATGAGCAGTTCTCGGTTCATTGGTTCCCAAGATGGCAATATCACATCAGTGCAGTGTTCGTGGTTATGATCAGTGGCTCCTCTAAATACACATGGTGATGGTTGTTGTTTATGGGGAAGGGTTAGACAAATGTTCCTGCAATTTGGGAAGTGGGAATGCTGAGAAGAATGTGGAGCAAGGAAAATGAGGGATTAATGCAAACGACATGTTGTCGCAGATGGTGAAAGAGATGAGTCGACTCGGATGTGCTAATAGCTGTTATTGATGAAGAAACTCTCTCTCAAACAGTTGTTAGTATGGTTTAAGCTTATCATTTGGGGGCCTGGGTGTTTATACCCAGGCTTTAACAACACAGACGGCTCAAGAGCTGGTGCTCATAGCCACTTGTTCACAGCTGCTAGCAGCCAGAATCAGTGACTGGCTGTGTTATTTTCCCTTGGCTTAAGATACGTGTCGATAATGGAAATAACCTAGAAGAGCAGGAAGAGAGTAGAAGAATGGAGACCTTTAGTATTTTACCCAGCACATCTTCAGCTTGGCAAACCAGAGTAAGTGGCACATCAGAAGTGTCTAGTTATACACAGCAAGAGGAAAAGCTGCTCATCAGTGGAGTTATCTGTGTCGAAGACAGGGGTATTCTTCTTGCCTTTCACTTTGTTCACTGTCAAAACTGCAGTTTGTCCCTTTTAGACGAGGCTGCATTGATTGTGCTTCTTTCCGGATGATAATAATGAACGTTTCCTTAGGAGGGACAGCTCCGAAGTAGGGAACTAGGTCCAAACGTCATACAAATTCAAACAGACATAGCTGGACCGAGCGTTTGTTCAGAGTAGAGACTTTGAAAAGCTCATCTAAGTGGACAGTGCCACAGCTCCGTAAGCAATAGCTAGCAATAGACCCTGACTACATTCTAGGACTCTGGTCTTTATCCAAATCCCTGCTGTTTTTTGATTTGCAGAGCTTCTGTTGAAGTCCTGCCCTGTTTCTGAATCGAAGGGACCCTCACATAGATAACTTCGCCTCTGGCCAGCTGTTGCAAAAGACCTGTTGGAGAGTAGTGTAGGGGAGAGGGACCTGGGGGTCCTGGTGGACAGCAGGATGACCATGAGCCAGCACTGTGCCCTCATGGCCAAGAAGGCCAATGGCATCCTGGGGTGTATCAGAAGGGGGGTGGTCAGTAGGTCAAGAGAGGTTCTCCTCCCCCTCTACTCTGCCCTGGTGAGACCGCATCTGGAATATTGTGTCCAGTTCTGGGCCCCTCAGTTCAAGAAGGACAGGGAACTGCTGGAGAGAGTCCAGCGCAGAGCCACAAAGATGATGAAGGGAATGGAGCATCTCCCTTATGAGGAAAGGCTGAGGGAGCTGGGTCTCTTTAGCTTGGAAAAGAGGAGACTGAGGGGTGACCTAATTAATGTTTATAAATATGTGAAGGGTGAGTGTCAGGAGGATGGAGCCAGGCTCTTCTCTGTGACATCCAGTGATAGGACAAGGGGCAATGGGTTCAAGCTGGAACATAGGAGGTTCCACTTGAATATGAGAAAAAACTTCTTTACAGTGAGGGTGACAGAGCACTGGAACAGGCTGCCCAGAGAGGTGGTGGAGTCTCCTTCTCTGGAGACATTCAAAGCCCACCTGGATGCGTTCCTGTGTGATCTGATCTAGGTGTTCCTGCTCCGGCAGGGGGATTGGACTGGATGATCTTTCGAGGTCCATTCCAATCCCTAACATTCTGTGATTCTGTGCCTCAGGTGCTTATCGGAGCTTGGGGAAAGGTACAATTGCCCTGCAGCAATCAAGATCTGCTCTCAAGTGCAAAGAGATTTGGCCACGTCCCATAGCATATGCATCTGGCACAATCCTGCTACAACAGTACCCCTAAAATACTGAATTCATGGAAGAGGCATCAACATGAAGTATATGTAGGTGCTCTTTTGCCCATTAGTAGCACAAGATATAAAAACACACCATGAAGTTCTAGAGTTTTTTATGTCTTCTGAAGCCAAATTCTTGCCTTGATGACATCTTAGTGCTCTACCTTATTACCACTTTCATGAAACTCTGCTTTTCTGGCCATAGAGGAGTAATTTTTTGTCTGGAATGGAAACAAAATTTGGCTACTAGCTTTCCTACCAAGAAAGTGCTGCAGGAAGAAGGATAATGGGCTACCCAAGTGATTCTCGGTTACAACCCTTGCTAGTAACGATACAAAGCTGCTTTATGTTTTCTGGAAGTTAAAGAGAAAGTTTGATCAAACATCTTGGATATCTGAACAACAATTTCTCAACAGTGAGAGCTAAGGGTTGAACTAGCTAAAAGCGATACTTCCTACTGGTCTAGTGGCTTAGCAGAAGGGAAAATTAAGTCATTAACTAGAAAACCTGCCAAGTGAGTTTTATATTTTAAGCTTGTATTCAGTATGAACTGAGTATATTTTTAAGTCCCAATTATCACTTGTTACTTTGTTTCTACCTGTGCTGAATCTAAAGTTAATTGGTTGCTTAATAAAGAAATGAACTGAATTTCTGAGCTGTGGGAATTCATCTTGCAGGTAGGGTATGGCAGCACGTGTTTTTCTGCTATGGGGCGGATGCCTGTTTTGAATCCTGAGTACTACTTCTGTTACTGGCAAACGAAATGTAGTAGTGGAGGTGACATTATAAACCTTGTGTTAGAAGAAGAGTCAGTGGTGATCCAAGTAGAGTGTGTATCATGCAAGTAACAGGGCTAGAAGCACTGCTGCTCTGGAACAGCTTGGACATCCTTCCAGGTCTCACCTCCCTGTATGAAAGTTGCTTTTCTGTGTAATAGTATAATTTGAAATACTTCTATCATATTGCTTACCTTCCAGTGCTCTAGCACATATACATCCAAGTGTTGAAAGTTGATGGGTCCTGCTGTTGACCTTCTGTCATTGGGAAAATTTATTTCCATTTTTCTGCCCTCGATTGTAGATCAAAATTGTCAAATTGTACTTCTTGCAGCTCAAACAAGAATTATTCATTACTGTACCATGAGGAGCTTTGATAGATGCCTTCCAAAAACAGACTTTGGTCGCTAGTTATTTCGGGCTAACTGTTCTATTGATACAGTTAAAGAATTACAATAGAGGATGTTTTTTCTTTGCAGTGTAATAAGAGGTGTCTTTAGGATTGTGCTTTCTAGGAGCTATTCAGCTGATTTATTAAGAAGGCAAACAAGGTCTAACTTGCCCAGATTACTATCTGAGCCTTTCAAAAGCAGGTAAAACAAACTTGTTTTCCAGTTCTCTGGAAGAGATGCTGGTCTTAATGAAGCTGCATGTTTGTAGTGGTTATTTAGTCACTTGAAAGTTCAACATCTGGGCCACATCCTTTGTTGCTCATGGTCCAAATCCCTTTGGGTTGTTTATACTAAAGAAATTGATGGTAGAATTAGGAATCTTTGATGTTACCTTTACAAAAATATTCAGGGTCCTTTTCTGATCTGCTATAGCAGGTATTGTCTGTGTTCTCTCCTTGTTTCTCCCAAGGAGACACCCAGGTCTCGCCCCAAAACTCCCTTGCTGAATTGTTCTCCGAGCCAGGTTCTGCTTGTTCTGTCAGTTGTTTCGGTTCCTTCGCCCACTCTGTGCTGGTTCCTGTGGGGTTTCTCCTGGCTTCTCTCTCACACTCCTGCCACGGTGTATGTGCAGCGTTCTACCCAAAGCAATGTACACCTCACCCCCTTCTCTGGAGTCCCAGGGCAGCCCCAGAAGTGCCTTTGTTCTGGGCAGTGACTTATGCTCATGTTCGGAGTGGGGACTGTTAAACTCTTTCAGATAGAATCTTAAATAATAAATCCTAGTTTTTCTACTGGTTTCTGTATGTGTTATATAAATTATGATAGGTTCTTACCTTTATTATGAAGCTTCAAGTCAGCTAAACTTCCACACATGGAGCTATGCTTCAGGGTGCTGGCACCGAGCATGTCACTGAACGCAAAGGCTGTCCCGAAGAGAGCGCTTCGGTCCCTCCTCCTGCAGGTAAGCTCGGGGTAGAGACTTAGTTGCTTCACTCTTCCATTAACTTCACTTTTTCCTCTTCTCTCATAACTCAAATTTGGAAAAGTAAGACTCTTTCTGCATACAGTTCTCCAGATTCCTCCCTGTGCCTTTTTCCGACATCATACAGTGTTTTTTACGCTCCTGTCATCTGGAACAGAAGCTGATCTTTAAGAGACAGTATGATTTTTTGGTTGAGATGCCAAAGGAAAGGTGCACTAACGCTCTAGAGTTTTTGCTGATGTTTTGCAGGTCAGCAGAACTTGATGATCTTTAAGGTCCTTTCCAACCCAAACCATTCTATGATTTTATGATTCCAATTGCAGAAGAGAATTGGGATCAGTCTGTGTTTATGTGGCACGGGGCGACAGTATACTTCCACCTGGTTGCCTCAGGGGTGGCTGCATAGTCCCCCTTCCCCCCCCCATCTGTTATCGAACTGTAGCTGAGCATCCTCATATGCAAACAGTTCATGATATAGCTGATGTCTTGATTCAAGGAAACAGTGAGGAAGAGGTGGAACAAATACTTGAAATGATGGATCACATGAAGCAGAAGGGTTGGGAAATCAATCCTGACTAAATGCAAGGGCCATCCCAAACAGTGACATTTTTAGGAATTCAGTGGCACTGTGGGCATCGGGAAATATTATCCAAAGCCCAACAGAATATTTTGGATTTTGCAATACCACAAAATAAAAATGAAGTACAGAGATTTTGGCCTTCCTGAACCAGCTGAAATAGCCACTGGAAAAGACAATCCTGTCTTAATCATGAAACCTGAGCAAGAAAAATGGGAACATGTCTCTGCCACTAAGTATTATTTGCAACAATAACTAGATGGTTTAGAATTTTATTTTACAGATCCTGCACAACTAAATGTACCTGTTTACCGCAGTGGTCCATTTGGAAGAGGATATTGCCCACGCAGCCTGATATAGACGTGACCATCCATTGATTTTATTTTTTTTTTCATCACAGACGACAGAGGACACTTTAATAATGAAACTACAGCTAGTACTATTGACTTTATGCTATCATTATAATTCAAGTATGGGCTAGGAAAATAGGTTTAGTAATTTTAGGAGGAGAGGGTGACCACCTTTAACCTCAGCAAACTGAGTAGAGTTCACGAAGGAACAGGATTCGGGACTGAGGATGCTGACCCCTGGTGACTCCATTTCACTGGGAAAGGCATTTATGGCCTTAATTGGACAAGGAAAAAAGGGGTACATGAGGGAAAAATGTTTGTGAGTGGACTTTATCTGCAGGAGATGAATGCACTGCCCCTGAGTGTTCCCCTAGTGCTTGTTACAGATACCAAGAAAGAATGAACCAGACACACATGAAACTCACTGCACAAAGTGATGCCTAATTCCTAAATCTAGAACTGTATTCACAGAAGAAATAGTATAGAGGTTGTGCTTCATCTATAGGTCAAAGGACCAATTGAAATACTAGGGCCTGAGTGGTGAGGCCCTGGACTAAAGTTGACCTCTATGTGAACCTCACAGCCTAACACTATACCTAATATGTATAATATTGATCACATATGCAATATATTACCTTATGCATATATGCCAATTTATAAAAGCTTTGTTGTAACGCTTATAGAGCATTGCTGTAACACTTGCTGTGTAAGGTTAGTTAGCAGAAAGACACTAATTGCATAACAGTAGCCAAAATTAAGCACGAATGTGCCCTATCGCCACAGATGGCAAAGGAATGTGGAAAGTCATGACAAGCTTTGTTGAGATATACATCGTCAAGACTACCAAATTCTTTTGTTCTTATTATCTCCCCTCTCCTGCCCTGGCCTGGCTCAAGATGGAAGTTAACAAGGAGAAAACCACGAAAGAAGTTTTTCGCAGTTTAAGATATAAAGTTGTTTATTCAACTGTATAAAAGGGGGGACTGTTTGCAGGGAAATTTGGAAGCCTCATCTATACAGTGGACTTAATCACTGTCACTAACTTTATGTAGTAATGATTAGGTGCATTACCTTATTTTATGCTTGCTATAGTACTTTGCTTATTATTTTGCTGCTTTACCTTATCTTGCTTTAATTTATTTCCATTGTATTATTTTCTGCATTATTTTATCACTTTAAACATAAGTAAAAGTAAGCTAACTTCTTTAATTTGGTGCCTGTGTCCTTTGTGCTAACCCCATTGATTGGCAAAACACATGCCTGGCTGATAACCAAACTTAACAGCTGCATTCTAGTGTTGCTACCCTCTTCACCATGTTATCAGTAAGACAAGGGATTGGAAGAACCACCACCAAATAAGTGAAAAAGTAAACGGGCATAGCAGGATGATTAATCACCACAGTCATGAACAATCAGATATCACCCAACTGTAAGCTTATTGTATATATTTATAAAAACACTTTCAGTATGTCCACAGGGCCACCAGGCAGCTACACATGGAAACACATCCAATCGCAATGGTGTTTGTGCTGCATTAAGTACCATCCGTGTGGCTGCACACAGCATACGTCCTGCCAACTCCAGCACCCTCAGGGTGGACCCACCTGCTCCTGAGCTCCTCTGAGGCCAGAGCAGATGCTGCCACAGCACCTCAGCAGCAGGTCACTGTGACCAAGCCCAGAGGTGAGACCACCTGTAGCACTCACAGGAGGTTTGGGATATTGCTGTACAGACGGTGTAGTAACCACATGGGCCCCATGATGGGGCCACCATAGTCCAAGGGCTGCAGAAGTCACAGACACAAACACCGTCCACATGAAAAAGCCCCAGAGAAATAATAATGTCAGCATGTGGAAGGAGCATTGGCAACACTGGGAAACCCTTAATTAGACAGCTTATTCAGTAATAAAAACTGAAAAGCAGCAAGCAGTTTTAGAATTGCAAGGGTTAACATCAGCACGAAGGAGCCAGGGCTCAGGCTCCTGCTTTATTAGCTCCAGTGCTCTCTGTTCTATGCCCAGTTCTTGCACCCCTATGGGGTTTACTGGTTGCTACACTTGTATTATTGACTGTAGTCATCACTTTGCATATAAGAGCCTTTCCCCTGGCCAAAAAGCTTGCTGCTGTAACCAGCAACTTCCAGTGTCCTTAGGAAAGGGCAGTTAGTGGTATGTGGCTGGAGGGGGTGGAGTGCAGTGTCCTCACCAGAAGACATCGAGCAGCCAGGATCCACAGGAGATGAGAAGGTGCAGGCTGGTGCTGTGCGTACCACCTGGTGGCAGGATAAGCTTAGCCAGCTAATCCTAACTGGGGAGCCTGCAGGTGGCCCCTGCTTGGCACTGTGCAGCTGCCAGGTCTGCCTCTGGCTAAGGGCAAACCCCATCCCATTGCCCATCACCCATCCTGACAGGGAGGCAGTCACATGGAAGCCCAGCCCCGTTCAGGAAAGAGCCAAACTTGCAATACTTCATTGTTTTGTTTGAGCTCTGTTTCCAGCCTGAGGCCCTTGCAAACTACTATTTCTTCCCCGAGTTACTCACGCAGGAGGCAGTTCGCACCCCCCTTTCCTCCCTCTGCGTGGCTGTGGTCGCAGCGCAGCCAGCCCGGCTTCTGCTTCGTGTACACGTGCCACGGCCGCTGCCACTTCACAGACACACCTGGATCTGGGATTACATTTTGATTTTTATTGAAATACAAAAAGTGCAAACTGTGAAATATAAGATCGGTGCAGATCATAAGGAAATAACGTGAACTGTGAAAACCCCAGCCCTGCACCTGGTGAACGTCAACAGAAAAGGCAGCAGGGAACACCAGCAACAAAAGCAAAAAGTCAAACATTTTGCACAGGAGCCCCCGTGCATGAAAGAGGAAGCGGGAACCAAAGTGGCCCTTCAGCAAACATTGCCACAGGACATCTGGATGGCCCCAGCCCCCTGTGCCACCCAAAAGCTCTGGTGTCAGCACAAACCCTGGGCCCCTGAGCAGGGAGCGACCAGAGGCCATCAGGACAGCAGGCAGCTGAGCAGAGGGGAATGGTCTAGGTGCTAAAAAGCTGAGGGTTGAAGTGGAACAAGTACCCACCCCCCAGGGAGAAATAACTGGCTGATAGCTAACCTGAAAAATGCGCCAGGGAAGAGACTCTTGGGCAGCTCTACAGCAAGGAGGAAAGCGACAAAGACCAGCACCCTGATCAGATCCTGTCCCCCACCGATGCACAGCAGAGAAACCCAGCGCAGCCTGCACCATGCCAGTGCCAGGAGGGGATTTCACCCCCAGGCTGGGCAGATGCAGGCTCTGGCGACAACCCACCCAGTGCAGGCTGCAGGCAGGCCCAGGCCCCTTCCTTGCTCAGGTCACAAGGGGGACATTTCAGTACAGGAAGGATATTTCAGCACAGGAGAGATATTTCAGTACAAGGCATTGAGGAGCAGACTGCAGAAGCGAAAGCAACCCTTATTACTGTGCCTGCTGCTCCAGGGCCCCCAGCAGCTCCAGCACGAGAAGCAGCAGGGGGAAGGGGCTTCCTTCCAGAATTTGCAAGCGTTTTCCCACCATGAGCAGTAGCAGCTTCCTGAATGCCCTCCAAATCTGCTCCCCGCAGGCACTGAACTGGAGCAGGCTTTTGACCCTGCCTGCAGGGGATGCACCAGGCTCCATTTAGCTATAAAAGGAAACACTATTTCAAGAATTCAGTTAAAAAAAAAAAAAGCACCCACCAAAAAAACTCCAGCCAGAACAGGAACCCCTGCAGCAATCCCTGCTCTCCCCCTGGAGAGGAGCTGAGCTCCCCCAGTGCTGCTCCTCTTGCTACTGGGAAGGGGACAGTCCTTGCTGGGCTGGAATGTGCCCCCTCCCCAGGGAGCCAGGGGTGCACAGAGGCCGAAGGCACACAGGCACTTCCCATTCCAAGCTGCCAATCTCGGGCTTGTTTGTCCCAGGAGAAATTAGCTGGGTTTGCCTTTCCTCAAGGGGGATGTAAACCACACCAGCGTCAGCCGTGGACACAGAGCACTGAGTCTGCCCCCACACCAAATCCTACCGCGAGCGGGGTGCCTGCAGGGAAAGAGGGGCTGCACTGGGCTCCCCAGCCTCCATGCTCCTCCCAGGCTCTCCAGGGAGCCTGGCCTCCCAAAACAGACAGTGTGGCAAGCAAACCTCTGCGACACCGTTCATACCAGGAGACTACTCCTCCGCAGCACATCAGCCTCCGCTGAGTCCCGCAGAGATCAGGTGAATTAGGAGCTGAGTATCTCTACCGCCAAAACATTTATGTGGTTACTGCTGTGAACTGTTCAGGCTGAAACAATTCATATCCCAGCCAAACAGGGAAAACTCCTGCTCTTGGAAGGAGACTAACCAGCCTTATAGCCATCACAGAGCAAAGTCCCTCAGACCCAGCCCTCTCCTAGACTCTCTCTTGCTCCAGCCTTAGTAACGCTCAGTTCTTACTCACTGCTCCCACCCACGTGTTGCTGTGCCTCCTCCGAGCCAGCTGGCTGGACCCGCGCTGCCTCACAGAGCTGCCTGTGTTCACACCCATCCCCACAGCAGAGCTTCGCAGAAAGAGCAACTTCCATCGTTCCCGCAGCAGATGTCACTTGTTTTGATTACAACGGAGACACCAACCTTTGGTGGGTGTTTAAAGGCAGGCTACAATATTATGAAAAAGCAAGTTCTACTTAGCATCCAGTAGCTTTTTAAAAATGAGTTCTGCTTGGTCCAAAAGGTTTGTCCCTGTGGCCAGATGCAGCAGGGAGGGCTGGCCCAGGCACGCGGGGCACAAGATAGAAAGATATGACACACCAGGAAAGTAAGGCTAGCAGCTCCCCACTGACACCCTGCCGGGCCCAGGCTAAGGAGAGGGATCTCTTCAGCTCAGGTAACAGGAATGCTGCACCCACAACCAGCAGTGATGCCCTAACACTATGCCATGCCCATCTCGCTCTGCACCTGCCTTGCAGACAGCCCAGCCTCTCCAGCTGCACCCGGGGCATGCAGGAGGCATCTGACCAGGCTTCCAGGCTAGGGTGGAAGGAAGGTATGAACTGAGGGGGAGACAGGGCAAAGGCCCTTGGCATGGAAGAGCTGTTCCACGACAGCTTTGGCACATGAGCGCTCAGCACCCGGGCAGAAATTGTTAATCCAGGCCTGGGGTGACAGCCCCTAGACCTTCCCTCAAGGTCACACTCTCTGTTACACTGTGCTGGGGAAGGTTCTGCTCAGAAAGACAACTGACCAAGGCGGCCTGTGCCAGTCAGCAGATACACACGCCTGACGGAGATGCTGCTGCCACAGGCCAGGGCACTGATCCTCATGGTGCTCAACCGTTCAGTGCCACCAGGACACTTGCTCCCGGAACTCAGACTCACCAGCTGCCAAAGAACCCCAGCCAGCCCCCCTGCACAGCCAGGAACCCTCCCAGCCAGGCTGGAAATGCTGCTGGAAGGCCACACGTGCCTGAGCTGGGTAACTGCAGGAAGCACCTCACCCGCCACAGCCCAGCAGAAGCTGAAGAGTATCAGAAGGTGACCCCAGAGGGTTTTGGGTTAAATTCAGCTTCCTTGTGTTTGGGAGTCTGGCAGGTCTGTACAGCCCGCGTGCCCTCAGCCCGTCCTCCACTCGTCTGACAAAAGCCCGTGGGGGCACAGAGTGGTGTTTACAAGGGCAGGACATGGCCCAAGGGCTGCCTGGCTCCCTTCCCTGCTTCAGGTGCCCCTGGGGAAAGGCAGGATGCACGTTCAGCGCTGAGAGATGGCACTCGCAGCATGAACATCGCTGCCACAAACCCAGCAAGCCTGCCCCGGCACAGACAGCCCAGCTGAGGCAAGCGGGGTGAGCTGGGGCTATTAGGAGCTTACACAAAAGAAAGCTGAGAAAGGGCCCAGGAGGGCAGAAAAACTGCTCGGGAGGAAAGGAGGAAAGGAAGGCAGGTTATCTGATGGGGCAGCAGACTGGTGATGAGCCCTGGAGGAGCTGCACAGACTGGGAGGTGGGGTTAGGACTCTGCTCTCAGCAGCTAGGAGACCGGCTCCCCTCCCCATCCGGAGCAGTAGGTCTCCTGCTCGCTTACTTACACACTTTTCTCCACCATCTCCACACCCCTTGCTCTGCTCATCACCCAGAGGATCAGTGGTCCCTTTGCACTGGAGACAGCTTGGTCACAGCTCCAAGGCAAGGTGGGAAAGAAGGCAGGAAGGTGGGCACAGTGTGCTGGTGTGGGCTGGCCCGCGATTCAGGCCTCCACGCTCTCAAAAAGCTCCTTCTGGTGGTCCAGCAGGAACTTGGTAAAGGTGTTGATGGGGTTGATGGCTTTTAGGGTGATGGCTACATCTTTGGCCCACAGGAGATTTGGGCCAAAAACAACCGCCAGGTTGGTGTTTGTCATCTTGTTTCTGTCACTCTGAGCAGACACCTGCATAGGAAGGAAAGAGACCACTGTGAATTCTACAGAACAACACAGCAGCTGCCCTCTACCCTCCCCAAAGCCAGAGCTGGCAGACTCCCAAGGGAAGCAAGAAGCTGAAGGCCTGATGCCAGAAGATGGCTGGGGGAAACACATATGACATCAGCTTTCAGGTGGTGAGAAGCAGTATCTTGCCATTTGCCGGGTCATATCCTAACAATAGGATCAAGAGCACCGTCAGCCAATATCTCTGCAGTCCAGATCACCATTCAAAACAGAATTATCTTCCCACTTGCTAGAATAGCCTTGCAGTGGCTTCCCTGGCAGCAGAAAGTTCTGTAGGGCAGATCTAGGACCCCTCTTCCAGTCTGATCTTCTACTCAGATATTTCGCAGTTGTACCTCCAAGCCTGGGGAGCTTTCAGCCTCCCTGGTACAGCCCACATGGGCTTACTGCCCGCCTGCACCTCTCAGCGTTATGAGAAGCTTGAACTGCTTAGGCTAGTTCATCACCATTGTTCTTGATCTCTGTATAATAAGAACATAAGGTAAAGAAAGGCCATTTCCTAGCTCCAGACTCATCTCCTCTCAAAGGAAAATAGGAAGCAGGCAGTCAAGAAGCTGATGCAAGGCACTGGCAACTGAACTAGAACACAAGTGCCCACCTTTGGAGCAGCTCACCTGCACCAGAAAGGCTGTCAGTAAATGAAGCACTTCGTAATTTTCTTCTGGCAGAGTCTGAAGTGTTTTGCGAACAACATCCACACGATTCTCCTCCTCCACACCTGGAAATCAAGAGAGGACAAGCAGGTCCATGAGGGATCTTCAGCACCCAGCCTGATGAAAGCCTGATGTGCAGTCACAGGGTACCCCATGCAGGACTGCCCCCCACTTCCCGAAGATATCTTTGCCCTTGGCCAGTGCAACATTCAGGGAGTAGCACACTCTTGTTACAACTCACTCTGGAAGCTGACAACATGGCTGTAGAGGCCAAAAGTGAGGAGGGGCTCAGGTAGCTCCCTCAAGAAGGTCTTGAGAATCACAGCAGGGAGGTGGACATCTTCATACTGCTGGAAGTCTACAGGCACACCTGAGGAAGCAGAGCAGAGACTCAGTGCTCGCTGGCCAAAGCAGGACCTCCTCCGGACAAAGAATGGGACATGGTGCTCAGAGCCCAGTGTTTTAGAGAAGAACAGAGAGAAGGTACTGAAACACCGTATCTTCTAGCAGAGTGGAAAATGTGTCCCAAAACAAAAGCACTGCTGAATCTGTCTCTACATCTTTAGAAGTCATCAAATTAAACAGATGACCACGTTTTCTTCCTGGTCATCTTCAGTCCCTCCAGTAGAACCAGACTAAGATGGTATATCCCATCCCAAGAAACAGAGAAATTTTCAGGAAGGAAAAGGGCAGCGATGGGAACATGAGTGGAAGGCAATATACTTTCCACACAGCAGAAGTATGCTTCTCCCTTGCAAGTCAGGTCATACCCTGATGGGGCCTCAGCCAGAGGTCTATCAGAGAAGGAGAGGAGCCATGAGGCACCAGTTCCAACACAGTTCCAGCTGGACACAAGTAGTTAGGGAGTGAGAGGGGCTCTGCTGAGTTTGGGCACTTACCCATGTTGTATTTTTGCTGGACCTCCCTGACAACCTGTGTATTTGCTGATCTCCGGAAAATCCCCTCTGTAGCGAGAGCTGTAAAGTGAGAGCAGATGGAGAAGAAAGATCAGCCATGGGAGAGTCTCCAAAAATGCTGGTCTTAGCAATCATACATCCATGCTGCGGGGTGTTCAAGCAACTCTTTCTGCTTCCACTACCAGACAAAGGATACAAGGAGCATTTTGCTACTCTTACACAAGTGGGAGTATGGAAGATTGGAAGAAAGAGGTCTCCTAAGCCCTGCACAATCTCCCTTGAAGGCTAACTCACCTGGTTCAGGCCTTTACACCTTATTCTAGACTGCTGCTCTTCTGCATCTTACCACGCTCTGCACGGGAGCTTGGGTGGTGGGAAGGCCACTGCCACAGAATGAAGAGGGGCTGCAGCTTCCCCTGCACACTTACCGTGCTCCCGCAAATGAGCAATGGTGTCTCTGACCACCAGAGGAACAGGAGACTGGTCAGGGCTCTTCTCCCTGAGACTGCAGAAAGGGACAAAAGGTTACAAATGGCTCGTCCTCCCTGCCCTGGGTGCAGCCCCGGACTTTGGAAGTTGCCCACACAAGCTCTACCATATAGGACCTTGCTATTCCAGCCCGTTTCAGCCTTCGATAGCACAGAGCTCTTCACCCCTCTCGGGCTACTAACCAGCTCAGGCACACGGCACCGCGGGGGTTACGTTTGGAAATGTTGTGTTGAAGCTGGGGAATGTGTTCCCAGATTGCTTCAGAGGATCGGTCTGGCTCCTCCTCATTCCCCAGGGAGGCAAAATCACAAAGTTAAAAATATCTTCAACACTTAGCCAGTATCCTAGTCCTTGCCAGTGCCTGTGTCTGCCTGTGTCACCGTGCGGGAATGGGGGGGTGGGAATCAGCACAAGGGTGAACAGAAGTGCTTTTAAAATATAATTTACGATACAGAAAAAACTAAGAAACAGAGCTGCAGCATTGCTCAATCAAAATAGCATAGCCCTAAAGACACCTCCATCAGCCTCCCACAGACTTCCTTTGCTTAAAGTGGAGTTTCTAGTGGCATTAAAGCCGTCCCCATGGTCCTTATTTTGCTCCTCCCTTAGTGACCCTTAGCTGCAGAAAAAATCTCATCTGGATTTAGATACAACCTGGCTGGGGAATCAAGAGCGTGAAGCTGAACTGAGTCAATGAGGATCTGGACATGAGCACAGAGTTCCTCAGAAGAACAGTTAACGCTTTGTAGGAAGGAAGTCTGAACTGCAAGAAATTTGACAGCCCCTTTTGCTGCTGTTCAGTTACAAATCCAGTGACCTCATATAAAGCAAATAAGGGCAAAAGCAACACAATCCAGAGATACTCACTGCTGGAGCGAGACTCCAAACTGCTGGTTTGGCAGCGGTGGGCGCGGGGGCGTTGGCTTCTGGGGCACTTGTGAAGGTTTCTGCAGGGATCTCAGATATTCATCGTATCTGTGGCAAAACACAGACTGCTAAAAAGCCACTCCATCTCCCAGAAAGAGCATGAACCCAGCACTGGATATGACCCACTGCCCACCCATTAGTAACAGGTCCACCCTAGCATGGTTGATTCCACCTATGCAAAAACAGGACAGGCAGCTCTGGAGCACAGGGGCAACAAAACGAACATCTGGTTGCCAGAAAAAAGCAGGGATAATGGAGTATCTATCTAGACTCAGGAGCTGAGGATGACAGCATGGTTAGGAGGCCAGGACAGCACTGCGTGTGATGAGACAGTTGCATGCTTGTGTGAGGGACAGGGTAGGACTGAGATTATGGCAAATTTGGGAAGCCCCAAAGACAAGCTGAACTGTGCAGAGCGAGCAAGGCAGGTGCCCAGGTGCAGCAGATGCGCACCACAAGCTCCAGGTCGGTGTTGAGGTCAGCGGTGTGCAGGAAGGAGGGGCGAGTGGGAGAGGCAGGACGGGTGCTCCACCAGAGGAGGATTTTTAAGGACAGAACTGGGCACTGGGGCCAAAGACACACAGGAAGAAGCAGGGAGAGAAACAATGGTCTTTAAGGGAATTTGTCACCACTCCCTCCACTGCCTGAGTGGAACAATCTCTTCCTCCCCTTGCCATTCCTCCAGAAAAGTCCCCTCTCCCAGAGCCCCCAGAAAACAGGACAGGCAGCGTTCTCACTTCAGCACTTGGTTTGGGATCCCCAACTGTTCCAGCTTCACATACTCCTCCAGCTCACTAAGGAAGTTCACATAAAAAATCTTTCGTCCAAATTTAAAGCTGAAAAACAAGAGAAAAGTAGGTATGTGAGGAGTCAGGAGATCCTGTACCAGAACAGATTTCTTACAGACAAGGAGAGCAGGGGTCTGCAAGAGACATCGATGGGGCAAAGGGGCAGGTATGGCTGAGCAGCAGAGATGACTCCCATATAGCTCTCCAACTCCGTATATTTTACCAGGAGATGCCAAGACTTTCCAAGTCATGTTAGAAGCCCTAGCAACAGCAGGCTCCCTAAAACACTGGATTGCTCCTTCCTCAGTTGAGTAGGAAGCTGGAGAAAGTTTTGTTTTCAATTATTTTACAGAGTTAGGATTTCAACATCAACACAATGAATTAAATATAATTTGGACTGATGCTCTCCCTTCCTTTTTCATTATTAGCAGAGCCTGCAACACTTTATTTCTACTTGGCTGGACAGAAAGGGAGCAGCACAGAGCTGCAAACTCTATAGGTTCCCAAAGCAGCACTTCTTGTGTCTGAGTATTTCTGAGCTCAGAAACAGGAGGAGGTAGCACAGGGTGAGAGACTCCAGGGTAGGCTCGGCAGCCTGGGCTCATCTCGTACCCCCTGAGAATGCCCCATTATTCCCCTGCCGCGTGAGGATGTGGGTGAGCCTCCTGTACTGCTTCCTACCTGATCAGAGGCTTGAAGAGAATCAGCAGGGTCTTGATGAACATGGTTGGGTGCACAATGTACAAGGCTTTGATATTTTTCTTGTACCTGCCAAAAGAAGCTAAGTAAGGATGAGCTGCACTTGAAGCAGTGGAGCCAACCTTTCCACAAGATTAAGGCACCCTGGGTGCTCCGCTCCTTTTGCACTGAGCCTCGCCACTCCCCAGCAGCCACGGCCTCTGCTCTCCCATGCTTTGGAGCTGTGTCACGCCACTCAGCAGCTTCAGGGCACGCTCTAACTCATTCCGAGATTCAGCAAGAAGCAGTGGGCAGCCTCACCAGGAAGCAGCAATTATACCATGGGGCTGTTGCACTGGGTCCTGGTTTTGCCACTTGCCTGTTGGCCGAAAGGAGGTGTTTATCCCACGATTCAGCCTGCATTGAACAACAACCCACCTCCATCAGCGGCAGAAATAAGTGATAGTAAATTATGATCACCAGACTACATAGGGGCCCTGGAAAAGATCTATGTTAGGCTACAGAACAGCGTGTTATATCTTTGCTCACTGCAGTATTACTCACTTGCGATCAAATTCCCTGTAGGCATCCCGCAGCCAGCTCAGGGATGGCTTGTTCTCGCTGGTGAGGCCATGGTGCAGGTACACCAGCGTGTAATCACTCTCCACATACTGGTCCAGGGTGAATTTCAGGTACCTGAGGAGAGACAACTGCTGAACTCACTTCATGCTCTGCCACAGAGAGGCTCTTCCTCCCTTTGGGCCTCATTTTTGTGTGCCGTGACGGAGGATTTCTACCCCCAGCAATGGGGGTAAGCACTGTGTGAGGACATGTCCAGCTAAAGAAGCTACTGTAGATAGATCTGGCCCCAGGAATCCAGCACCTGGGAATTATGTCAGGCTCAGGAAGTGAACAGTAGCCTCCTGAGACGCAACTCACCCCAGCAGTTTCACGTGATCAAGTTGATGACTTGGGGGCATCCGGCAGGCACTGAACAAAATGACTTTCCTTCCATATTTGTCATCACCTGCAGATGAAATGCCAGAGATTACAGGGGGTTTAAGGATGACAATGTGGTCTTGGCAGCAGGGGGTAAACAGAGAATGGGAAGCTGCTGCAACAAGGCAGAAGTCTGGATTGCCACAGCTGCCAGCAAAGCTCAACCTGACTTTCAGCAGAGTTACCAGGGGCCTAGGATGGGAGCAGAAACCTGAACATCAGCAGTCTGGCAAGTCAACAGTGCGAATGGAGAACAGACTCCACACTCCAGCCCTGAAAGAAGAGGAAGGATTGGAAGCCAGGATGCCTCAGGGCACATAGGGATGGAAGCCTCTAGCACAGAGCAGAGGGCTTAGAGCATTAATCCTGTGACGCTGCTCCTGATGCACGTGTGCCCAGGGAGGCACAGGGAAAACTGCCCCTCACAGGCTCCATAAGCACTCCTCCATCCTGCACACAGTTCATGCTAACTGCTTGTGGTCTGGGGCATTTGTTTCTTGCTTCACTGAACAATGCCATTTCATACCCTTGAAACCAAGAAATTCCTAGAAACAGGGCAGTCCCAGCCACATCCCAGTGATGAGAAGGAAGCATCGTCATAAGCCTCTTCTACAGATGGACCAAGCATGGCTGCTGGATTCTCCAGGGGGACTGCAGAACAAGCTGTTCACCGCTTCCTACATTTTCCATCCGCAGAGATATTTTGCCAACCTGAGCTGGAAGGAGCTGCAAAGTGCAGCACGACAAAGCATTCGGTATAAAAAGCCAGCAGAAAGCAGTCCCCATCACACTGGAGACAAAACCTATAAAGCATCCTCATCTCAGGGAGGACATTCCCAGCCACCACTTGAGGCTTCAGACACAACAAGCCAAATCTTCATATGTCAGTGGACTTCTGCCAGCAGAGATCTCAGCCCCATCAGCAAAACCCGAGCAGACAGGCATGGACAAGCTTAGCAGACACGCTAGAGGAACTGAGAGATTTAGATAAGAACCAGGTCACAAATCTTTTGGACATATGGAGTTTGAGGGAAAGTCTCATTCTCTCCCAGACGCAACACCCAATCTGTTTCCACCAGGATGACTCGCTTTTTAGCAACAGTGGAGATTAAATGCTTCCTGTAGTGTGAAGGGTTAAAGTCTTCCCATCTTTCTTGCTGCTCACCCTGCTTTGAGAGCTACGTCTTGTTAGGCAGAAGGAGCATGGAGCAGTGGAAAGGGCTGCTGAGGTTACATTCACCAGCACCCTCCTTCCCACGCCACACAGGTCACAGCACAGAAGAGCAGCAAGGATCGCTACTTACACAGGACAGCCCTGCAATACATCATTCCTCTTGAAAGATATCCTTTTCCCCGCACGGATTTACAATATTCAGAGCGTGCAGCCATTTTCTCACCTGTGCGTGGGCTCTGGCCCTCAATACTGCTTGGTTACACTTGCCATGCAGAAACTGAGATCTCAAACTGAACCCCGAACAGCAAACGTGCAGTTTCTGGGAACACTGCCTGTTAGTAACAGATGACCACTTGGTGCTGCAAACAGCAGCCAGCAAACTCATATACCCTAGCCATGACATTAAGATGGCACTAAGCCTCTTTTACCCCCCTCCTGGCCAGAAGAACAGATTATTTTGCTACTTGTTCACTTATATTTTACCCTCACGAGTCCCATGTTCAAGTCACCCACCAGACAACACAAGAGACAGGATTTACTGATGCACACAAGCCAGAACCTCTGCGAAAGCTAGGGACACTGAGTACAGACCAGGAACGGGGTGGCGCAGGCCATCACACGGACGTACACAGGCGGAGGTAACGGGCAGTTAGGGAGGACGCACGACCCAGAATGCAGGACTGGGAGAGAGTGATGCAAGGCTCATCTGGAACAACCAGATACAGTCACAGCCAGGCCACAAGACCAACATCACATTGCATATCCCACGGTAGCCCACTCTCTGCCTAGCCCAGAGTTTCTTGGTAGCTCGCTGTGAGCGTTAGGGCTGTGTCTAGTACACGTAAACTGTCTATAAAACAAAGGAGCAGGCTACAAAGTCCTGGGCTGGATACATGGCATATTGTGACCCTTCCCAGTGGTCCTGAGACACTCCGTCTCCATCTGGAAGACAAAGGCTCCTGCCTGCACAGAGGAGCAAGAAGGTGGTAGCATCTGAAAATCTGTTGAGTTCTGTAGTGATGAAGGAGAATGGTCAGAAAGACTGCAGATCTTTGCGGATCATAGCTCTGTGCCAACGTCAGAAGAGGTGCTATCTTCAGTTCGCTGAGAGGCTGCATTTCTCAGCAGGTGGACAGTCTGAGGGCCAGGAGCAGATTGCAAGCTTGGTCGTGAAGAACTGCAGAACAGCACCATGCTCAGGCGATGTGGGTGCCCACACGCTCAGCTCAGGCTCCTGGGCACTGATTTCCAGACCTGACCAGTCAAGTCACAAGTCAGGAACCGCACAGCTTAAACACCTTCCCCTGGAATGACAGGAAAGCCTATGGCAGGGCCTGTGCAAAGTCCAGAATTTCGTTCCTTACATAGCCTTGGTGAAAAGGTCTGGGATTGCCGGTGAAGAAAAAAACAGACAATCCATGATTCTGCCAAAGGGGAGATGGCACGTTTCCCCTGGATAATACCAGGGCCAAGTACACCTAAAGATAATCTATAATCTCCTGGATGACTGGAAAAGGAGTGGCCCATTTGGCCTTCCAAATCAGAACGAATTTATGCACGAGACCTACACAGGAACCAGCCGGCCCATTACTGAGTTCTGGGTTTCACTCCAGCTTCACCTCGCTGAGCCCAGCCTGGCAACACAGGCACTTTCAAAACAACTAACTGCCAGTCTTGTGTCCACCCAACATACATCTGATCAGGCTGGTTCCTCCACACATGACAAAATTCAAAATTCAGCATCAAAGCTGAGCAATCCATTGTTCCAATTTACAAACAAAAACCTAAAGCCCATTCCATGCATTCTTGGCTGCAGGAGGAAACTGCCTGCAGGTGGTCTCTCTGCCTCCAACCAAACAGATTCTTACCGAGTTTGACTTTTCCCAGATGCTCCATCCCTTGTACTGTTTGCTTTCCTGTTTGCAATATTAATCTTACGTATCCAGGTTTTCAGCCCTTGTTTGCAATTGCAAATTGCTGAAGTTTCCACTGAACACAACTACAGACCGTGAAGTAATCCCTCAACTTCTCAGGCTGTCTCCTGCCTCTCCCAGATGAGGAATGTCCAATAGTTCACAACAAACCAACAAAGAAGCAGTTATAAACCATCAGTACTCACAGAGCACCCCAACATTGTGCATACCTTTGTGATTAAGTTCATACATTAAAAATATTTTCAATCTACACTGGAACTGAACTACCTCCCTATAGGATGTAATTAATTTATTTTTTAACAACAAAGAGCAAGACAGCAGCCAATGGGCAAAGCCTCTCCAGTGAAGACAGCTGCTCATCTACGGAGATACTAACTTGCAGCACTGATGGACACACTAATTCTCCTGAACGTTGTTACGCTGCTTTTAAGGCCCAAACTCACGTTTTCCCCTCACCCAAAGAGCAGCATTTCCAGTGCACTTCTGAGACAAGCTGCAAGGAACGTTGTCACTCTGGCTCCACGCCATCAGGGCAGGACCATACTTCTAAAAGGGCTGAAGTTTAAATACCAAAGCTAACGTTTCAGATTGAAACCTGCAGCAACACAAACATACCAGAGCAGAAATCCACATCAAGGTAGCAGTACTGTCCTAAGACAGGACTCTCTACTGAATGAGTCTGTGCAGCCAACATGGGAAATACATGTTTGACTTGCAAATCCTGCTATGTATTTCCAGGCATTTCTCCTGAAACATATCCATTAGCCTTTATGCCACAATTGGAGGCTGTCATACTACCCACTGGCAGCATAACTGCAGTGCAGGGACCCCGCTCCTTCCTACCTTCCTCAGGTACCCGCGGCTGGGGGCCCACCCCACGAAAGATTCAAACGGGAATATCCTGGTACTTTGATACTGAGACAATGTAGACGGACACAACTTGCCACAAAACAGCAAAGCTGACAGAGTTCAGGGTCAAGGAGTGGACATCACTATATAATTCTGGGACATAACTACAAAAGTTTCACAACGCTTAGGATGTTTATGAGAGACAGCAAAGAAACCTCTTTAATGTAATTTCAGTTTCCTGCCAAGATTATGACACAGCTGGGCAGTGTTTCACTGCAGTGGGTTTTAGTTGCCTGTTGAATTCCAAAGTAGATTTAGCTGCTCAGGAAAAGACGGTAAGGAGCTCAAAGTAGAAGTATTTTAATACACGACATCTTCCACCTAGATATTCCCAATATCCAAACACTGCCAGAATCAGAAAGCCTTACCAGGTGACTATAGCTCTAACTGATAAAATATATACTAGAGGGTCAGATTAAAGAATGCAGAATGGGAGGATGCCTGGTAAACGGGGGAGAAGAGCCCTCGTAATGAGGCAGCGAGGATTAGCATTTCCATGGGCTGTGCGAAGGTCTTGGCATGCTGTTCAGAAACAGCAGAAAGAATTTCACACTGAAAGAAGGCTCCATCTATACTCAGAATGTACCAGCAGACAGGTTCTTAAGGCTTGGGACTGAAGTCCAGAGAGGATTAACGAATGCTGAGCAAGCACAGCGCAGTCTAGCACAGCTTCAGGCTAGAATAAGGAACAAGTTACAAAAACACATCATCTCTGCAGCCAAACGGAGAAGGAATCGATAACAGTTGCTTTCAGCTGCAGAATCCAGTTCGAGCGGCAGCTGCTCAGCACGGGAGCACCGCAGCAGATCATATGAACAGGAACAAATCCAAGGATGAACTTCCAAAGCGCAGATGACAACGAGGTAAACCTGAGTCCAAACCAAACTGGTTCAAGCAGGCCACCACCACAACAGAAGAGGAAAAGGATTTATTGACACTGATTCTACTGTGCTTGAGGCAGAGGTGCAGCCCTCAGATGACAATTTTGTGCAGCCTTTAGACTCCTGAAAAGTCGGCAGCACAGCCTAAGGCTGAGCAAAGTTTGGGCTCCCCTGAGACAGTCCAGCTACAGGCCACAGTCATGCTAAAGGAATACCATCGTCTACAGGACCAAATGTTAGTGCCACAGAAAATCGACCTACCTAGTTGGGCCCCATCAAGTGCGCCCTGGTCTGGAGGAACAGAAACAAAGTTATAGCAATCCAAGCTTCACACCCTTTCCCAGAAGGTAATCTTGAGTGTAAAGTCTCAGAGCCTAGCCACACTGCTGCTGGGATGCACTGAGTTGCTGTCCTGCAGCAGTCAAGCTCCTTCCTTTCACCTTTCTCCTACGCTCCTCTCCCAAGCATCCTTATCTAACAGAGGCAGTAACAGCCACCCATGATCCCCGAGTCTCTCTCCTGAATTTGCAACTAATTCTGTATAATCACTGTCAATTTTCTGGCCCTTACTGTTACACTGCCCCATTGTCTCTTTTAAAAGGGTTAAAAACAATTAATTCTGAATGTGAAGGTCCTTTGAACACGTTCAGAAGTGTATGGGGAATGGCCTCCATACCATATGAACAACACACCCAACAGACTGTTTCGCAAGAAGATAAATTTCACTAAAAGGTTGAAGATGAGGACAATTTTGACCTTCAACACATCCATAGCTATTAAAAAAAATAGTAGATTCTGAATAAAAAAAAATAAACAAACAACCAATTAAAAAAAAAAAAGAAAAAAGTTTTTCTCTGGGCAGGGAGGGGTCTATGAAGGCATTATTGCCATGTCCAGCCCCTTTCCACCACTGCTATATGATCAACAGACCCCCATGGGTCTATCAAGACAGGACCCTGAGCAGAGCAGGGCTCTAGAAAGAAAATCTCCATTCCCCTGGTGTCCCTTAGAAACTCAGAATCCCTTAGGAGGCCTCCATTCACTTGATCTCGCATGCCAAAGCATGGTGCACAAGATGGGCTTGCGTTGGGTGGGCCCAGTTCTACACAAGCAACTCATCATTTCACCTCGTACAAACACTCTTTAAAAAAAAAAGTGAAAGTCAGAAACTACATCCAAAAGCAGCAGAAATGCAGGAGCCCTGTATTAATGAAGTCAATAATAACATACCACACTGGAAGGTGAAGGGACCCTTGCTATCAGAGCCTTTGCTGAGCCCATTAGCCACCAACGACATGCCAGCATCATGCCTTCTCTGATGACTGCTGGTTAATGGTGAGAGGCAGCAAACCTTTCAAGTCACTGGGCAGGGATGCACAGCTGAAGTAAATAGTGGTGGCCGCTCTCCTGGCAACTGCTACACCAACTTCCAGCCTCCGCAGCAGCAGAAAATTCATATGCCAATCATATGTTGACTCAGTTTTCTTATCCCAGAAGGAAGAAAGCCGGTTATTGTGTAAAAGGGGAATGCTGATACAGCTCATAGGTCTGCATATTGACCACAAGGGCGAGACCAGTATTTCAGACTGGGCAGAAGGACAAGAACACATTGCCAGAGAGCTGTCACAGCCCTGCTCTTCCCACACAGCCCCAGGTTTCCAGCAGGAACAGCCATCCCCAGAGACCTCCTTCACACTGTTAGGAACTATCTGCCATACTCTTGCAATTCAGCCTCTGCTGAAATTCAGGGCCAAGATTGTGCCACCCTAGTCTGCCTCAATCCCAAAGGAGATGGAAACAGCACCTTGGTCATGTCAGAATTACCAGGAGGATACAGAAATCCTTCACTGTAACAGAAATTTGGGATAGTTCCTCAACAGCCTTTACCAGAAGCCTGCATTTCCCCCAAACAAGGAAAACCCCCACACTTTGCAGAAGTGGTTTGTGCAGCGAAATCGAGCCGCCTCTACTCCAACTTCTAGGCTCCTGCGAAGATGAATTTCTCTGCTACAATGCTCACAGGAAGAGGAACTCAGAGTCAGGAAGAGCCCAACCACACAGAGACCTCTCCAGAGCCTGCGTGAAACACAGCAGAAAGACACACCATAAGGCAGGTCTGAAAGATTAGGCAGAGCATCATCTCTTTATTCAGAAAAGCACTGAATCCCAGAACCAAAAGAAGGTTTCCCAAAATGAAAATATTCTCATTTGTAACCATGCCGTGGTAATCCCTCAGAACTGTGGTCCAGATGCCTTTTGCCCCCAAGGTCCTGGCACACACCACTTCTAGGGACAGCAGTGACATGCCCACTCCTTCCAGTGGACAAAAAGCAGTGCCCCAGGGACAGCTTCTTCCAGGAAGATCCTAGCCCCCAGGAGAGACAGGAGCGTAGGGCAAAAAGGACAGTCCCCATGAAAACGCTGCACTACTTTTAAGTGAAAACAAAACCAAACCCCTTATTTTTCTAACAAATTCTGCAAAATGTTTTCCAATATCTTTTTCCCTCTTTAGGTCAGATAGCCGGGATGGTCAAATCCAGCATGCCTTGAACTGAATCAGAAATTAAGGTCAGATAGAAAATTAGCATTCTAACTTTTTGTCATCAAAACTGGGTGTTCAATAAGTTATTAACACTGTGCACCCATCCTGCAAGAAGCAATTACTTCTCTGACCACCTAGAATAACCCTGGGATCATGGAGTTCATCCTGAGGATGGGAACTAGCCTTCTGCTTGTCTCAAAATACGTCCCAGAACGTATTTCAGGGAAGGCAGGAACAGAGTCAGCCATATGCTTTTTGCTCTAAAGTGCAGAACAGGGAAGGACACAGAAGAGAAAGTTCATAAATCAGCAGAACGGATAAAAGTACCCTTGATCTGCTGCCATTTCTAATATTTACAGGAGAACTGGGGTGGAGCTATCTTGTTTCAGGCCCAGGGTGGCAAGCATTCATTGCACCTGAGGGTGCTGACAAGCACAACTTGTTGGCAGTTCCATTTTAATCCTCCAGTGAGATTTTAATTCTCCAGGCTATTTCTAATAGGATTTTTCCAAATTTTTCCAGATTGTTGGCCTCCAAACACAGCCCAGAGAACATTACCCTGTCTGATTCTCCGAACAGTTCATGTTTTTAATTATTCACCAAGAAAGCTGAACAAGCAGCTTCACCCCAGAGCCCAGATTGCAACTCACACCCCTTTGATCAACTCCATAACTCCTTCTTCTAGGAGATGAGACACCAGCGAGTCTCAAAACTACATGGCAGCAAATCCACCATCCGGAGCTGTACTGCTAGCTCTTCCAGTGACAAGAAAGACACTGCAGCCCGTTCTGTGTGGGTAACCATCACAGGCTTTCAGATAAACCAGCTATTGGTGAGAAGTGGCCAGAAGCAGCCAACAAGAGCAGCTTCTCTGAGTGCTTCTGCACTGTACAGAGACACAGAGGGACAGAGAGCTCCCTACAAGCACACAGTTAAACCACCATGAGAAAGAGCTCTCTTTCAGAATACAGGCACGCCTCCCAGTCGGCCATCACACCACCCCCAAATCCTTTCAGGAAGTCAGAGAATTCTTCATTTGCTGTCCTACACAACGGGTCAAATGGCTGCTTTCCAATGGCCAGTGAGACACACCTCCCTCGGAGTGCCACTCCATTCAGAGAGCCATTCACGCTCCCTGGACAGAAATCCTGCAGAAAGACTAGTGCTGACAGTCAGGAGGCAAACACACAAAGTATATCCTTGGTTTGGGCTGACATTCCAGTCTTATCAACGTCTCTGATCTAAACTCTCCTAAGCACTCTGTCTGAAGTGAACAACAGCAGCATTTAACTCACCAGCTCCCAGAGCCCCAACACAGCAGTTACCTTTGCCATTCGCATCCCAAATATTCCAGGTTATCACTGAAACGGTAGAGTCCACGCGTCTGCCCCTTCCCAGTTTCAGCAGCAGGGAAAAGAGGGTGCAGACCCTTATCAACCCCCCCCCCCCCCCCCCCCCCCCNCCCCCCCCCCCCGCCCTGAAACTCCAGCCCCATGGAAATGAAGGTTACTAACACATTTGCAAATGCGTGCGCTCGTGGCAAGTCCACAAGACATAACGGCCCAAATGCTAAACACTTGGCCTGTCCACCCGGGCAGCCAGAGGCACAGAGGAGGCAAGGGACAATGGAATTTTGAGTTTGCCATTATCATTTTGTTCTCCAAAAGATGTAACGTGAGAGGTTAGGAGAAAGAAATCTCATTCTAGAAGACAGCCCAGAAAAGAATGATGTCAGAACAACTCTTACCACCAAGGTAAGTACTGAGGTTCTTCCCTCTGTGCTCAAACCCTGCGGCAGAACAACCCTGAAGCAGGAGGACCCCAGCTTGTGCCTCTGCTCTGCTGCAAATTTTCATGTGGGGCAGGGACCAAGGTACAGAGAAACGGCAACAGGAGGGGCAAGAGGTGGCTATAGATAATCAAGAAGGAAGCGAGTTAAATCACGACAGATTAAAGAGGTGCTTTATTTTTTTTTAAACAAGGAAGGCAAGACAAACTGGGATTACCCTTCCCTCTGATTTACCATAGCAACCTAAAAAATACCCCCAAACCTGTTTCTTATGGAGGTCCTAGCAGCAAATCGCCAAGGGTCAGTGTAATTAAAATAACAGGAATAAGACAACCACACAGAGAAAAACTGAATGCTTGTGATCCTGAATCAGGTCTTTCCTTGCAGCGGGACATGGGCCTATTCCCCCTCTTTCAGATAAGAGAGAATTTCTGTGGCAATTGCACATCTTGTGCTCAGGACATAGTAAAGTGCCACATCTAAAACAATTCAGCAAAAGAAACGAAGTCCTGAAAGTAATACAATCAAGACAGTAAGAGCCAAGAAGGAATGTAAGTTTAACTGAGGTCAATGGAAAATGACACATATTGCAAACATCCAAGAAGTTTGGTGCTCCTTCTCTTTATGACACCAGCTGTCATTGCCACTTGGGTCTGGCACACAGCAGATGCCCCCACAAACCCATTAGAAAGACCCTTCCTCAGCCCAGTGGCAAAGACATCAAAGGAGAAAACAGAACGACCACTACCTGCTACTTCCACAATGTGGTGCCTGGCGATATCGTAGTAGGGATCATCCCACTGCAGGTGTGTGACGGGCTCAGGGGAACCTTTGGAGTCCTCTGCACAAAAAAAAAAAAAAAAAAAAAGGAACAAGCAATTAGAATAATGTATCTGGAGCACCCTGGTGAGGAATAGAGGGATGAGAAAAAATAGCTCTTCAACATGGGAGGGACCAATGTATGTCTGTCCACCTCAGAAACCCACCTTTGAAATTCTGAATGGGCAAGAGCAGCCATGACTTCAGAAAAGACCTGTCAATCCTATGAGGTCCAAACATGTCCCTTAGACTGTACACTCTCTCCAAAATGACTGCTCAGGCGCGTCACAAACATTCACAAAGACCAAAACCCAAGTGCCAAGGGCACCATCGGGTCTTTAGAGCAGGAGGATCTTAACATCATCCCTTAATGGATGGCCATCCTCTATGCCCTTGAGCTGATTTTCCTGCCCTCTCTGGGCAGCAGCCCATCAGCACAGGATTTCAGAGCAACAACTCAGATCTCCACCCCACCTCCCACATGGAAGTTCAAGACTCTTCCACTCAGGAAGGCCAGACGATCCCTCAACAGACCATAACAGAGGACACTCAAGGACTTACAGCATGCCTGTAATATAAGCACCAACGTGCAGCCAGCCACAGGACTGAGAAGAGTTTATTTACATCAGCTTGCTCCGAGCTTTTTAGCGCTGTTCAATGGCAGGGCTAAGTCACTCGGGTGTGGTGCACAATTAATGTGTCTGCAAAGCTCTCAAATGGAGCTGAGGCCCTCTGTGTATGTAGATATGACCACAATGCCACAGGACAAACAACTTTCTGGCCAAACCCCAGATCCCAGACAAGCAGGATGCTTACCTGATTTGGGAAAAGCAGGAGCTTCATCTGCTGGCCAGTTCTTATCATCGATGGAGGCCAGTTTGAGCTGACTGAGGGACTGGTTGGTATCATCCAAGTTCAGGTCATCCTGAAGCTCCGAGAGCGGGTCCGTAGCCATGGTCCCCAAATACCACAGTCTACTTTGTAGTGTCTAGAACAAGGACTGCAGAGATTGCCAGGTGAGACACAGGGATTGCAACTTCACTTCCCCATAGAGGCTCTTCCTCTTCTCACAGATTTTCCCCAAATCCTCCCTTATCTTTACTTATCCAGAGACCACAGTGCCCCTCCCCCTTAATACAGGCTGGAACTCCTCCTTCTCCAAGCCAGGAGCACCGACATATGTCTGACATATGTCAGACTCTTTCATGCCAACTGCTATCCAAAGTCCATCAGGAGCCTGGACCAACCCTCCCAGCAAACCTCTGCTTGACCATGGCCCTGTCCAGAGCAGTTCCTCTCCTGAAACAGGAGCAACAGCAAGACACTGAGGAAGGTGAGAGGCTACACCACCCCTGTCTGACACACTCACTGTACCAGCCCTGGGCTCGCCCCCCTCCCTCCCTCCCTCCCCAGGGCTGGCCCGAAGCCCAGCAGTTTCCACAGTTGGCCCAGTGCTGGGAAGCTTTCCCAGGAATCACCCCCCCTTCTCCCCGTCACGGGGGGCCGGAGCTCTCAGCAGCACTGAAGTGGGTGTTTCAGTGTGCTGGGATCTGGACACAGAAGTGAACAGCTTCTTCCAACAGGGTTTCGCAGGCTGAGCTAATAAGACAGGCAGAACAATACACATACAACCCTCTTTTCAGCATCACCCAGCAAATGCCTTCTCCTACAGGACAGCAAGCAGCAAGGAATCATCAGGCTGCCCAGGGAAGTGGTAGAGTCACCATCCCTGGAGGGGTTCAAGAAACATGTAGATGTGGTGCTTCGGGACATGGTTTAGTGGGTTAGGTAGTGTTGGGTTGATGGTTCGACTTGATCCTTGAGGTCTTTTCCAGCCTTAATGATTCTATGATCTCTTTAATTTAAAGCCATATTGCTAGGACAAGTAGTTTTCACCAAGTATGCCATAATACTGAGGAGACCAAGGAATTAAGAGGGTCCAAGAAACAGACAGCTCAGTATGTTTGCTGTTGCTTGCAAATATTTCTCACTCTCCCCTGGAGCAGACGATACGTCAAACCCAGGATGGAGCTAGCGCAGCATCCAGCCCCTCCTAAGGGGACCAGTTCTTAGGGATGATCCCCTGGGAAATGGTTGTTATCCTCTAAAGTCAGCATCCTGGAAATAGGCAAGGATACACGAGAAAGGTCAAAAACGTAGATCTGGCTTGCTCACACAGACCACACGGACAGTAATTCAATGGCAAAGAGGCAGCAAGCCAAGAGGAACTGTAGCAAAACAAAATGACACTTTGCATCAGCAAGACTCTCCATAATGCTGTTTCTCAGACAGGCTTGTGCTTGTTTTGCACTACGAGGGGAGCAAAGGGTTCAAAGATGATCTGAGGAGGCACAACGCCTTTGTGTGGCAGGATTATATTCACAGTAAAGCTATTTCCTCTAGCAGAATGGAGGAGGGCAACGATGTTTTCCATCCTCCCTCCCTAGAGCTTGAACATACATATTTATCCAGAGAAGATGATGAAACAGTTATTTCGATGTGATAACAGAGAATATAAACTCTGAGAGACTGAGCATCGGAAGGTGTCACATCCATGTTCCATGCAACGCTCGTGACGGAGCCTGGGAATGCATTCTGAGCGTACAGGAAATTGGATATTCACTGTTTGTCCTCTCCCTCTGGATCACTCCCTGCTTACGACTTCCTCTCCTCCCTTATCTGCTACCAGTTTACAACCAATTTTCACGTCTCAGGAGCTCCCAAAGGGCTGGGAGCTGTTGCTAGGCAAATGCAATTAGATTCCCAATATATGAAAGAGCACGACACCTAAGGCCAGCGGATCACCAAGACAACACAGAAAACACACAGGATCTGACCACTGCAGCCAAGCAGAGACCCAAGGAAAACCACCCCCTGCCCTCCGGTGAGGGCTGCGGGAGCTGCCTGACCTCCTCTGAATCTCAAAGGGACAAGGAGCAAGAAATCAGGTTCCCTGGCCTTTCGTGTGAGATTCTTGGGGATGCCCAGTAACAATGGTGTCCCCAAAACGAGGTCCTGACACACTGAGGGGCCAAATCCAAACCATCCTACGGAGCAGCGGTGGCACTGGATAGGGCCAAGCAAGACACCGAGCACCCTCAGTTGTCCCTACACGGATCATGACGTGGCTTCACAGCCAACTTGCAGCGCTTGATCAGAGGCAGAAGTGCTGGTTATCAGACAGCGCCAGGGTTTTTCCCTATATACTAAAAAATGACCCATAAACAGGATCTATCACTAAACAGAAAGTCCAGCCTGTATCAGCACAAGGGTGAAATGGTTGTCAAAAACCAGCATCTCACCAGACATAACATCATTTAAGAACCCCAGTTGTTTTAGATAAAAGTCATTACAAGATGCAAGTGATACACATGTATAGCCAATCATAAGGTAAGAAAAATGACACACCTAGATTTAAAAAGTAAAAAGCCTAGTTAAACATATAAAAAATAAAGAATCACACTTGCCATTAGAAGCATTTACTTATTTCCAGGCTCTAAGGAGCCAACTGTTTCCATTTTTCCAAGCATTTAAGTATGTTTTCTGCACCTACACCAGCTGATCTGAACACCTGCTGTCTAATAAAAATTTACCTTCTTGATAACAGAGAGATGTGCTGTAGAACAGCATGTTCTGCTGAAGGAGAGAATCCCCAGCCCTTTAAAATACAATTTTCACACAAATTCTGAGCTGGAGACTCGTTATACAAGATCCCACCAGACGCGACCCAGGGAAGACAGTTCACTTGTATCCGTGAGCTCCTGGTAGCTGCTGTTCACACAGACTGTTTTTTTTTCTGCAATTCCAGTTTCACTACTTCACCATCACTTATTTCTAAGCTGCACCTACTCAGCAGTTTCCTTTTCCTGTTTTTCTTACAGATATACTATTAATTCAGAAGTAAATCTACACAACAAAATACGTCCATGCATGTATTACCACACCCTGGACATGTACTTATACACAATAAAGAATAACAAAAGCCCAGTGGCCCCTTCTTCCCTGCCCCGTTAACAAACAATGTGCAGACCCAAAGGAACCCCACTTCTGGGGTGGCTCTATTATTCTTCTGACTCTGCTGCCATCTGCACCTCCTCTCAGTTTCGTTTCATTCACACAAATGTCTGTTTTTCTGTCCACACCAACCAAGTCCCTGCACTTTGCTACAGTCTTAATGTCAAGCATACTGGAAAAAAAGGAAGCAGCTACTCAGCAGCAGACCTTCAAAGTCTTCTTCACTCATGTGCATGAGCCCCAGGACTGAGACTCGCTGAGAAAGCCCAGCCCAAGTCTTCCCTCACATGAAGACTGATGATACCCCTGAGAGCATCACTACCCGGATACCACTCTGAAAGAATTGAAGGGTCAAGAGCCAGACCGGCTTTGTCTGGCACACTGTGGCCAACCAACTCAGGACAGAAACGCTGTTGCTTGGGGAAACTCTTTGGCCCTTCCTTATTGCAACAGCTTTTTAAATGAGCAGCCTTCCTTCTGCAGCCATCTGAAACCCTTTGCTGAAGGCCACCTCTGTGCCTGCTAGATACCCATCACAGCTGGCTACCAACCTCCTCTCAGCGGTTCTCTGAGCCGCAGAGCTCAGCTTCCTCTCCTGGAGCTCTCACGCAAAGTGCAGAGGCTGCTGTCAGTGCTGCGTCATCACACACGGAGCATGTGAGGAAATGGGGGCACACACAGGCCCTGCGGGGGCTGCACCTCTCCTCCTCCTCCCCACCAATGGGATCCTCTCCCGTTCTCTTCACACTGAGCTCCTGTGATGACCTGGAGCTAACGTCAAGATTCTGCCCCTCTGCTCCACTCTCGTGAGACCCCACCTGCAGTGCTGCGTCCAGCTCTGGGGCCACCAGAGGACATGGACCTGTTGGAGCGAGTCCAGAGGAGGCCACAAAGATGGTCAGAGGCTGGAGCACCTCCTGTACAGGGACAGGCTGAGAGGATTGGGGTTGTTCAGCCTGGAGAAGAGAAGGCTCCAGGGAGACCTTGTAGCAGCCTTCCAGTGCTGAAAGGGGGCTACAGGAGAGATGGGGAGGGGCTCTTGACCAGGGGGTGTGGTGATAGGACGAGGGGTGACAGTTTTAAGCTGAAAGAGGGGAGATTCAAATGAGATATTAGGAGGAAGTTTCTTCCTGTGCGGCGGGTGAGACACTGGCCCAGGCTGCCCAGAGAAGCTGTGGATGCCCCATCCCTGGAGGGGTTCAAGGCCAGGCTGGATGAGGCTTTGAGCAACCTGGGCTAGTGGGAGGTGTCCCTGCCCATGGCAGGGGGTGGGACTGGGTGATCTTTAAGGTCCCTTCCAGCCCAAACCATTCTGTGATTCAAATAAGAGGCTCAAAGATTCACTGTTTACACCGTTAAATAAACCCCCAAGCTCCCTAACACATGCCAAGTGCCTAACGGGGGGGACATCGCACAGCCCCCGCTGCTGGGCATCCAAAGGGCGGGCAGCAGGTCACCCCCACCCCTCCACCGTCTCCTGCCGCCGCCGGAACGGGACGAGCCCGCAAGAGGGGCTGAGCCCGGCCCCAGTCCCACCGCCAGCGCCCAGGCGCGACCACAGCTCCGGGCCCGGCGCTCCCCAGCTCCGCGACGCCCGCGGAGGCGATCGGGGCCCCGGCCCCCGCCCCGCCCGGGCCCCGCTACCGCGGGAAGG
>VZTO01022255.1:0-25614 GCA_013400615.1 Syrrhaptes paradoxus
GGAATAGCCATTGAATTTTAGAGGATATTTAAGACATCAAATACTCTAATTTAGTTTTACAAGTTATGAAATTGGACTGGAAATTTGAAATATAGTAAATGTTTAAAGCCATCAGCCAGAAATATGCATAAGGCATGCAAAACTGAAAGTGCAAGTGGATTTCAGATTGTTTGCTGCCTTCTACTATTTCTCTAATAAATAAATCAAGCACGGCATGACATGCTTTATTTTGTGAAATTAGACACAAATGCATGCTCTATTGTCACTTAATTCTCTAACTCAGCAAAGCAATGTATACTCAGTACTCTACATTTACAAGTAGCATACCAATTCAGAACTAGCGCAAAAGCATTAGATTGCAAGTACTAAAAAGCTAAACAAAAAGCAATGGGTATATTCAAATCTCAGTTTGCAGGTACTTCTGCTCCGTATGCACACTAATTGAGATGAGAATATAAACCCTAAGACAGAAATTTAAATTAAAGCAATTCTTTACTTTGCCTTCCAGCATCTGGGTGGAGTTGGTTTTGAGATTCGCTACAGAAAGTATTAAAATTTCTCAGAATTCAGTATGCTAGTGGATATTTTAAACGCCTTTAATATGGCAAAATTCACTTTTGTGCTCAAGGCAATCACAGGCTACACTTCTACCCTGCTTTGGCACAAGTGGTTCATATATCTTCACATTAGAAAGAGAATTTATCCCCTTTATGAAACAGCATAAATACAAAATTAAGTTGTAACTACAGAGTTTAACTGTAGACTTATAAGAACATAACTTTAAAAGTGAAGTACATTTCATACTCAGGAATATCAGAATAGTTATTAAAAGGCTGTATTCTTCCAATTCACCAGAATGGTAAACTTATTTAAGAAAAAGATTGATTTACAATAGCTGAGAACTTAGCAGATTGTTTTACAAAATGATGCAGAGGGTTTTAGATACAGGGATTTTGTGGAATACATGTGATCTCCTACATTTTCAAGGCAAAATTTGCAGTTTTTAAAATGGGGGTAAACATTAGAATTATAAATACCTATGAATAAAAACTCAGCTTGTTCTGTCACAGCTCAGTGTAGGTATAGGCAATGTAAGAAAGCAAAGAGGTTTGATTTATTCTTACTTTCTGTTGGCAGATAAAAAAATCTGCTTTTATGGATTTTTATGAAATGAACTCCGTTTCTGAGAACACTGTAATTCGACTATTGTCTTATCACGAGCTGGTCAATTATTTTAATCTTTTTACTGTTCGTGAGTCATTCATAAAGTGATGCTACCATCTGTCAATGAGCTGTTGTGAATACTTGCCAAGTGCTCTGGAAAAGCCATTTTCAGAAGTGCATGTAACTAACAGTAAAGATAAAGCCTATACTGTTGCCCCATCAAATTTGCTAATTGACTGAAATCAGGTACTTCATTGATTGTCATTAATATTGGAGGACGGAGCTGAAACCTTTTTTGCTTTTCCAAACTTGTCTGTGATTCCTACGCAGTAAGTTGCTCGTGAATTATTCGTGTTGTGTATCTGAAATTCTATCATGAGATTGGGCTTCTGGCACAGTTTCATAGGTGTTCAGTGAGAAACAGGGCGAAGGAGTAAATACATTTCAAATAACAGGTATTGTCTTTGAGCATGAACATCCTCAGTCTTTTAAGTGGAAAATTTACTAAGGCAAACATGTAAAGATGCAGAAAAATGGAATAAAACATTTGTCAATCAATTTTGACATTATCTTTCTAGAAATGATCTGGTTTTTTCCAACCTTGCTTGTCCCTGTGTAATTTCTCTACTGGTCTCCCAGTCCTCCTGCAGCTGACCTGAACATTATTAGAAAAGTAAAGCTGACAGCAATTTCCCGACATTTCTTTGCACAGAACCACATTTATCTGAATGTTCATGAACAGTAAGTGAAAAGAAAGACAAAGAGAAAATGGCTAAATCAAATGGTCATTCCAAACTTAAATGAAAAATTGTACATTCTGTAGTACTTGACCAGCTCTTACCCTGCTGAATATCAGTTCATGATTTTCAACTGATGAGAAAACTGTAAAAGTCAATTTGCTATCTGAAAGTGAAATTTATTAATCCAGTAATCATTGGTTAGCAGTATTTTTTTCTGATGCATTCTGAAGTAGAGATATGTAGCCTGATGAATACAATTTAAGGAACAGAACTCTCAGCCTCAATTTGGCTTGATTAAGCTTAGATTTGTATTTAAAGCTTGTTCAGACAGTATATTCCAGGCTATTGCACTGGTTTATAACTGACTTGAAATTCATTAGCACATTTTTTCCTCTTATGTTTCCATGAAGTAGCAAAAAGCATTCTCTTAAAACATATTTCAGTGACATGCATATAGAGTTAGTTTGTATTCAGTGGCTTTAAGGAACAGAAGGTATAAACAAATGAAAAAAGAAGTTAAAATGCTTTCTTGAGTGAGATGAATAGTAAGGTCTCTAAGGTGCTCAGAATAAGTAAGAAATAACCTTATATACATTGCATTGAATATTCAATAGAGATTTGTTGAAATAAGAAAAGTATTTACTTTACAAAAAGAATAATCTCATAGAGAAATCAAATAACTTGAATTGTTTTTAAAGCCAGCCAAACTCAGAAATAGATTGAAGCCACTAGCAGGTATGAATATATCTCTAGTACCATCTAGTAAAATTCAGTGGGGTTAGACAAAGGTGATTTATCAAACATGAAGGATTTCAACTGGTAACAGAAAATATCTTTATTAACTAATGCTAAATTAGATCCCTGTATAAATACTGTCATATGTTTATCAGTAAAAAATTAATAAAATCTTGTTACATTTTATTCATTATTAAGGGTCTGTTAAGAGAATTCATAGTTGGAAATTTCAAATCCTTTACGGAAAACTCCTGAGATTGGCTAGAAAGTAAAGTAACCTTCACGAATGTAACTTCTCTGTGACACTGCATATGGATTTAGCTGTATTTCTGAAGCTTTTTGCTTATCTGTTAGTAAAGGATATGCAATAGATAAAAAGATAGTGCAGCCTTTCTGCATGGACTTGTCATTCCTTACTCTGCATGCATGGATTCTTTCTATGCATGCATAGTTTCAGATTCTTTCATGTTGTCTTNAAACAAACAAAAATACCACAAGGTAACAATATCAGGAAATATTAATAATTCTGAATTTCATACTTTGCTAGTGACTTGAGGGCACGTAAAACCACAAAAAGCAAATTAAATTAATCTCTCCTTTGCACCAGTTTAGGTGTTGCTCTCACTTCTCTGTTTTACAATGCTGTTGGGATCAGTAATTATAGCTGATAATGCCCATTTGATTGCCTGCAACTGAAAGGGAAATGATTGAAGCCTGTTTTGAATTAACAGATGGGTCACAGAGCAACATTCCTCCTCTGGAAATTCATAGAAAGGATTAATTTTTCTATATTCAGTTAGACTGCCTAATCCTTTTGCCTGACTGCTATTAACCTCAATTATGCTGTTTCTTGAAGACCTTATAAGAACAGTTCCATAGACAGCAGGTGTATTAAAGTCTCATATCCACAGGCCTTTATGTATTCCATGTCCCTACATTACCTCAGTGAGAAATACCATATTCTCTGCATTTGCTATGGCTCCTGTCCAATATAATACCTTCTGTTTTCTTCCCGTTTCCCCTAAATGCTCCATTACCCTGGTCGAATTCCTTACCTATTTATTGGAGCAAAAATAGCACAATGATCACATGTACTCTTTCATTATAAAGAACAATTCATCAGGTAAAAAGAACTCTAGGACAGTGCTCTTTTTGACCCATATTTAAACCAAACATTATATATGAAATCTTTCGCTTTTAAAAGTCAATAGCTTTTCTGTACTTAGTCAATTCTGAGATCTAGCAACCCACAAAACTAGGTCCTTCCAAAACCTGAATTTCTTTCTCCAGGACATTCATCATACTACTCAAAACCTTCAAGCTGCCATAATTTAAAGACTAAAGAAAATATCCAGGTGTGTAAATCCAGGATTTCATCATGAGCTTATTCAGACACTTGAATATGCATTACACCTTCACACAAAGTATTCTCGTTCCTGAGATGGCTGTTTGGGACACTGTGATTTAAATAAGGTGGAATATTAGTGAAAATAAATTTAGAAAGGGAACTGGTGCGTCTGTTTGCATGCTTCTTCACGCTTTTTTTGTCATAGGTGCCACTTCGGTAGCTATTATGAGAAGAATTTAGATAATAAAGAGCAAAAGATTTTCTCAAAGAGAGTGTATTTTTTTGAGTACTAGGTTTGAACGTGGCTATCTGTAGCTGTATATGTGCAGCTGAATCCTAGATATATTTAATCCATAACTCATACCAATCAAAAAGGGGTTTAGTCACCAGTCACATAACAAAGCTCAAGAAAATTAACAGCTTTGATTAGCCCTCCTTGCATGCTGAGAACTCCTTCAGAAGTTGTTGGAGTTTCAGCAATTCTTTGGGTCAGTAACTGCTTATGAAGTTCACCTTTTACCTATTCAGTGTCTTTTTCCAAGTCATTGAAACCAAGACAAAATGCATCTTAATTTGAAAACTGAGCTTGTTTAATATTTGTTTTTCATATAAGTTTTACCAGAAATTTCTATCTTAAAAATGTAGTGACTGGTTGTGGGTTTGTAACGATGTAAACCAGAGTATTTTAGTTTCTCACACAGAACTTCATAGACAGTAGCTGTTTCTGCACTGTAGAGGTTTTCTCAAGGGGGCACACTTAGGACATTACATTTCTTAAATTCTTCATTAANTTTACCTATTCAGTGTCTTTTTCCAAGTCATTGAAACCAAGACAAAATGCATCTTAATTTGAAAACTGAGCTTGTTTAATATTTGTTTTTCATATAAGTTTTACCAGAAATTTCTATCTTAAAAATGTAGTGACTGGTTGTGGGTTTGTAACGATGTAAACCAGAGTATTTTAGTTTCTCACACAGAACTTCATAGACTGCAGAAACAGTAGCTGTTTCTGCACTTTAGAGGTTTTCTCAAGGGGGTATACTTAGGACATTACATTTCTTAAATTCTTCATTAATTGCAGTAATACATCAAGAAATTGTTTCCCCCATTTCACAAAACAGCACAGTGGAGTTATAACTACTTGATAATCCTTGCAGGGAAGATTACTGAGACTGATTTCAACCATAGCTATGAAGATTGCAGGTTCAGTAACATTCATTGGACTTTTAATACCAAGTAAGCCACCCCGCCAATGCTACAGATACATCTTGCATTTCTTGTAAAACCCCAGTTCTGCCATATGCTGAAGTTTTTGGGTATGATGTTCATTTTCTTGCCACGGGAGTTTTAATCCAGATAAGTGTCTCGTGTCTGTCGGACCAGACATCTGTCTAAATGCTGGATACTATGTAGAGTACAGCAAGGGGGAAGGTGGGTCTGAAGATGGGAAGGAACTGCCGGGGCAGAGCAGAGAACAGCACTACCTCTTGCAACAACAGTGCTGGGATAAAGCTTTTGACTGCTTGTGGGACTACCTCGTGAGGTTGTTTTGTCAGCAGATGAATTTCCAGTCTTTCTTAACTCTGTGGTATAGGAAGGCAGTGTTGTAAGTGTAAAATGAAAGATTGATTTTTTTCCACCTACCTTACTTTTAAATTGAAAAGTAAACTAGAGTAAGTAATTTTTAAAAAATCAGATAAATATAAAAGTAACAGCTAGGAAATATATTACATACATCGACAATCAGGAAGTCCAGCCAGCACCAGGCATTAGTAAAGTATGTTTGATAGCCATAGGCCACCCACTTCAGCAGCATTTCCAGAATGAAGATGTAAGTGAAGACCTTGTCAGCGTATTCCAGCATGGTCTTGATAGTTTTGCGCTGTTCAATATATATGTCTTCAAAAGCCTACGGGGAAACACATTCAAAGATATTTGCTGTTCCCTTTTGTTACTGCACATACTTCATGTTGTAATAACAACAACAGAAAAAGGCAACAAAACCAGGAATGAGTTGTTCTTCAAGAAAAAGCATGGGAGTATCACTTTTATCTGATGTCTCCTTCTCTGCTAACTCAGCATATACCTATGTTTCCCCTATGGAACTATATTTTCCAGCTCACAGGAGGGAGAAGCAGATATTACACAGCAACCCCTTCACTGATCAGAATATTTATTTATTTATTGCTGATGGTGAATTATTCTTCTCAGATCACTTTCTGTACTCACAAGGAGCACAGATCCATTTTCAAATTCCAGGGCCACAGCAGTGAAGTTTTCAGGTCACTGACAAAACCATTGACTTGAAAACTCTGTTGCTTTTTGAAAATTTTAAGTAATAAATCATAAAACAAGTTCTTCCTTTCTTAAAAATATTTATCTAAACCAAACACCTCCTTTACTGTATTGTTCACATTTTATGAGATATGTAAAATTTCTGAGATCCTTGAAATGTTGCTTATAGTTTTTGTGTGTTTTGTTTTTTAGACATTTGAAAAAACATACAGCTTCTGATTTTCAGAAATTCTTCCTGTCCTCTAAGAAATTTTCCCTTTAGTTGGTTTTCAATTTTAATTATGCTATTATTTCTTACGGAGAACAATTGATTTTACTGGATTGAAAGAACTGGAATGATCTGCTAGCTTGCAAAAATTTGGATATTTATTAACTTTCATTTTTACCCAGCCTGCTTTTGAATCACTTTACCTCTGTCAGTTCAAATGATTACTGTTTGTCTCTCAATCATTGAGTTAACATACGTGTATCATGAATTTTGGATACTTAGATTAGGCGCTACGGTACGGGATGCTCATTTGCAATTATTACCATCTTTATCTCACATAACTGGGAAGAGCCAACACATAATTTCCTTCTTACAGGTGGGAGTATGCCAGAGGCTAAGCAGCTAGAAGTGTGCCCGGTCCCTGCCGGAATATCCCTAGGTCGAGGGAAACATGCCTGTGCCTGCCAGATTTCCTGGCTGTAATGACAGAGACTCAGCTGCAGTGTGGCCTTGGGGCAGACATTGGGATACGGTGCTGGCAGGTCCAAAGAGACCTTTTCACAGTCACAGAGGAAGTTGAAGGAAGAGCAGGGTCTCCCATCTCCATCTGCTTGGGCTAATCCCTGTTCTCGGAAGCATTTTCACAAAGTAAGTGCTCTGTGGATGACACACACCTTAGGTTCCCAAGCAGGAGATACTAACACTGTGGGATCTCATCTCAAACTTCCCCTAAATGCAATGACAGAAATTCACCTTGATCAGATCTCATGCCAGTATTTTTATGTCATTTAAATTCTTGTCACTAAATGTTTTCTCCACTTGGTAGCATGAACAAAAATTCAATAGTACAGATGTGAGTCTTTTGTTATTTCAAGGGTTTTAAATCACAGGGAAGGAGTCACACCGTGTTGCATAAAAGTTGGTTTTTTTTGATGGTTGTGTTGATATTAGACCAAACAAAACCAGAATGATTCTTAAAGATTTAACTGAAACTAATGATAGTATAGTCATAAACTGCTAACCATTAATGGTGTTTTAAAGTGTTGGGAGTGGTCTAAGGACTTTCTAAAACAATTTTGGAACACAATTTTCATTTATGATGTAGGAACTTAATTAATTTACCAAAGGGTAATTGCATCTACCAGGGTAGATGCTAGGTATAGTCTGTGTTATCTCAGGGCAAGCAGTTTGCCTAAGAAACTTCAGCTCAGTATGTATCCATCTCATCTCCAATTTCTTTGTTTTTTTGTCATTATTTGTACTTGTGAAGTAACATATTAGTGTGTTTTGTTTCTTTTATTGTTAAGAATTATATTATGGTTGGCTTCTTTATACTCTGTCCTCACACTTGTTAAACTTAAACAAATTCATGTTTTTACAGATATCCCTTTAGTCCACAAGAGTCAGCAGAAGCTGAATTAGAAGCATAAGTAATAAATTCTTATTCTTAGAAGGAAATAATTGCAAACAGTCTTAATCTTTCTTGCTGTTCTAGCACATAATATTTATACGACTGAACAAGCCAGCCTTGCCTCTTGCAAGGTATTATGAGTTGTTTATGCCATTACAATTACTTCCAAACTCTTCTTTTTCAGCAGTGAAAATTCTTTGCCCTGGGTTATATCGGTAAACACGAGTAAAACTAGAGAGGAAACTCAAATAACAAAGTTAAATATGTACTCTTCTTTGCACGTTGTCTCTCTCCCTGCTTCAGGCATATCACTACTACTTTCAGCAAAGGAGTTAAGCTCTCTCTAATCAATGATGTCTGTTGGTTTTTTCAACATATTGTTGAGAAGATACTTTTTCTACCATTCTTTCAAAGGCCTGACTAAAATTGAGTCCTGTCATTTGAAGACATGGAATTGCTTGTTCTTTCTGGTGGATAAAACTAAGTTAATGTTTGAAGAGCCAACTTCTAAGAAGTTTTCTGACACCACTGTGACACTCTGTTCATGGTTTACTTACCAGAGCTCCACTGCTGAGGAGAATCATAAAGACAATGAAAGTCTCAAACCAGTTGTGTTCAACAATCCTGAAGCAGGTTTTTCTAAGGTTCCACCACTGCTTTCCTCTCCCTTCTTCTATACTTACTTGACAGCACTTGAATCTTCGTACACAGCCTTTGAAACAGTGTATGTATTAAAGGTTAAAAAACAACAGCAAAAATTCTTGACTTGCATTAATTTTGGTTAATCATTCTGTTAATGATACAATGCTCCCTTTCTAGAAGCTCTTTAGTGAAAAGCCAATAGATTTTCACCTAGATGACCTTCTCTATCTCCAAAGCAAAAAAAACGTAACACTGAGACAATTGGACTTTACAGTTAAATGAACAAGTGAGAAGAAAGTCCTTCTAATTTATCAAGAAGTGCTCAATATGGTGCACAGAAAAAGATAAAAGTCCGTGGAACATGAAGCCCAATTACAAAATACAAAGTGTGAGTAAAAATATACAAACTTACCCCAATGTATGGTAGGTCTATGTATTAAGATATGGACAAGTGCTAACTAAATTGTGCTCTCTTTTGTTCGGGATACTGAATTCAGATGATAAATTATGGTCTAAAAGTACTTCTGCTGATAATCATAGTTGAAACATTAACAAAAGAGTAATTCAATACATAATTATTACTTAGTTTAAATAGATAATTCTTCCATATTTAATGGATAAGTATTATTAGCATTTTTGTTCCAAACACCTTCTGTGAAGCAAGCCTCTGGCTCCTGGGCTTCTTCAGGTTCAGCTTCTGGCTGCTCTTCTGCAGGAAGTCCAATATCAACTGTGCTACCTTCAGACGAACTAGACAAATTTAACTTCTGTAAAGGAAAAAAAAAAAAAAACATCACAAATGCACAGAAAATATTTTCAAGGCAAATATTAGTTGTTTTCAAAATAAGTAAATAATTCTGCCATGTTTCTGAATGTTCTAGTATTCAACATAAGTAAATTGCTGATAAACATACGTGAAATTTGTACAATCTTTTGTTTTCCTTCTGCATTGTATGGATCCATTAAATAAAAGGTGTATCAGTGATAGTTAAGGCTTGAAGCAAGATTATGCTTTAAACTAAAAAATATGAAAAATTATGCTAAGCCTGCAAACATTTATGACCACAACTAGCCAAAAGTGGCAATGATCTCTTGACCTACATAGAAATAATGAAGCTTAAATATATATGCAGGAATCTGTAGCATCTACTGAAAAGCAGGTAAGAGCCTAAATATAAGTACATAAAAGAGGTGGGAGCTCAAAGGAATGAGGGAAAAAACCACTGATCAGCAGAGCAGGCTATACTTTAGAAGTCAGCAAGTCCAGATTAAAATTGCTGAAAGTCTAGCTCAGAGGGAAGCAGATGCTGCGTGCAATAAGGCTGAGATAGATTAAAGATGACCCATAAAGCATCAGATTGTGTTTTATAACCTAATCAAATTTTCAGTAATACGATGTGCATAAACAAAGAGAAATGGAAGGTGGAAACCAAATTTTAAAAAATTGAATGCACTTAAGCTAATTCTGTCCTATCCTATCCTATCCTAAAAATTCTCAATGCAGCTGGGACTTCGTTGAAGTCTAGCTGTTTGGCATTGTGGCTAAAGATTGGGTAAAATTTGTGAAGGAAACTTATTTAAGGATGTAGAGGTAAACAAAATAATGGAATAAATGCAATACAGGTTCATCAATGCTAAGTTGCAGCAGGCTTTTTGATATTGAAGACAAAAAAAATCCCCAAACCCTAAGAACAAAACTTTTACTAAAGCAGTAGCCAGTCTGTTGTTGATTAAAAATTTGAGGACTCATTGGTATTGAGTTGCATGACATTGGATACAATTTGTATATCTTAAGTAGACAGTTTTTGTTAATTTCATCTTGAGGTGACTACACAGATTGGAATAACAACATTTTAACTTTATCAGGAAAATGGGTTGATGTATCCAGTTTCAGGCTCTGTCATTATTTGTCACAAGAACCAATTTATAGAGGTTTTTTTTCCAAATTACATCAGAGAGTCTCTTATCTGATATTTTTACAAAAATATTGTATACTAGTAATCCAATTTTCACAAATCATCCATTTACTCCCACTAAGAGAGAAAAGAGTATCCAGCTGGAAAACAGACTAAACCAACCAGACAAAACCCCCACCAACACCCCCACTTTTAGATCTGACCCAAACATCAAAAAGGGATCCTGCCAGGACTGTAAACCTCCAGGAATGGTGCTGAAAATCTCAGCATTGTCTGAAGCCAGCTGGAACTCCCCTCTGAGTGTCCTCTGGCCCAACAAGCAGAAAATCCACAGTCTTTTCTAAGTGGGCTCCCATCAAAAATCCAGTTAATTCAAAGGCTCTGCTGTTATGGTGTTTATAATTTCTTTTCTACAGCCCCATAATACTAACAGTCAATGTAAAATAAGGAGTTGGATTCAAATATAAAACAGCACTGTTCGATGGATTTTCCATGGAAAATTATACAACAGAGCTGCTCTTTCATAAGCTTCTGGAGGAAGTCAGAAATGTCATAGTACTTTCTCAACGGGATAAAAGGTAACCCTGGTCCTACAGGTAGCACCACGCTTACAGAAAGCTTTCCTAAACTGAATATGTTGGTCAGTCGTAAACCAGCTTGTGTCACTCCATTGGACTGCCTGCTCTGGGATGGGCTGGAAGACTGGACTGGACTGGCCATCATTAAGGTAGTTGTGGGGAGAGCAGATGACAAGTCGTTGTTTTCCTCCAATGGATCTCTGTTTAAATGTTTCATTTAGAAATCCTTCCTGCTGGGGCAAGTTCGAAATGTGCTCAAATACATTCTCATATCCTCTATTGTGTCAGCCGTTCAAAAGCTTGAGTCAAAGCCAAATTCTAAGACATTCTGTCTAATATTTAACAGGAAAATTAATATTAATGCTTCCGATATTAATTGGGAAATGGGAACAACACTGTCTCTGAAATAGGTTGCCATGGGGAGAGGATGCGAAGATTTCACTTAGCGTAACACTGGGGTTTTGCTGAGAACAATCGATGGCTTATGCACGCTGAAGTGACAGCAGGACAGAATTCAATTAGCCTAAAATTAGATGTCTGAAGTACTGCTAGCAATACAACAGTGGCAGAGGAGGACGAGCTATTCCAAAAGAAACTGTATCACTACCAGAACGGAAGCTAGCTAATTTAAGGTTGAGGTTCCTCAACTCAGAAAATTAATTTTCTTAAGTGTCTGGAAAGATAATTTTCTGATTTGACTAAAAGTCAACAAGCTAAGTCACTGAGGGTGTAGCTGTTTAGTAAATTATGTTATCAAGTCGATTTAAACTATTTTGTTGAAATAGCTACAAACTGAAAGTCATGTAAAGGAACAGTTATAGCCTTAATATGTTTTGTTTGGGGTTTTTTCAAATACAGTTCTTAACAAGGCTTTATATCTACAGGCCTCATTGTCATTCCCTTAACAACAGGAGAAATTTTCATCTGTTGATACTATTTTACTGTTTTAACTGATTTTGAAGCTTATGTAAGAATCTATGGTTAAAACTATTTTTCATGGGAATCTAGGTCTAGAAGAGCTGAAAATTTTAAAATCGAAAAGAATTCCAATGTCCAAAGGAAATACATAAACTTCCCCAATGTTTTCTGGTTTATACCTGCTCACAAAAAAAATATAGAGGGGGATTTTTTGAGTGGCAGAGAAAAGATGTGTGACGTGCCTCATGGGAGCTTTGTTACCAGAGGCAAACAGAAATTTCTAGTGCAATAAGGCCGTAGCTAAGGCACTGCTCTGCTCCACGAGCTGTTGCAACTACCATATGGACCATAACTGGTTCTTAGGGATTAGTCTGGTCTTCCATTGCCTGGCCTCTTATTTCTTCTTGAAGACTAATTGTTAACCCTTTCTCACGCTTTTGTTCATCAAGAATTAAACCCTCCTTTATATGCTCATTTATGCCCACATTGAAAGTGTCAAAATAACAAACGATCAAGGACTAAATACACTGGCTTATGCTGAAAAAAAGAAAAACACTCAAAATATCAGAGAGAAATCCACAAAATACGTAAATACCTCTTTGCTTTCTTCCAGGTCTGATTCACTACTAAATTCCTCTGTGTTTAGATTTTCAAAGTCGGATTCACCCACAGCAATGGGCACTGTCACAGTGAGGCTNTGCAACTACCATATGGACCATAACTGGTTCTTAGGGATTAGTCTGGTCTTCCATTGCCTGGCCTCTTATTTCTTCTTGAAGACTAATTGTTAACCCTTTCTCACGCTTTTGTTCATCAAGAATTAAACCCTCCTTTATATGCTCATTTATGCCCACATTGAAAGTGTCAAAATAACAAACGATCAAGGACTAAATACACTGGCTTATGCTGAAAAAAAGAAAAACACTCAAAATATCAGAGAGAAATCCACAAAATACGTAAATACCTCTTTGCTTTCTTCCAGGTCTGATTCACTACTAAATTCCTCTGTGTTTAGATTTTCAAAGTCGGATTCACCCACAGCAATGGGCACTGTCACAGTGAGACTTGGATTGTTTATGAATGACATGTAATCACTTTCATCAATTATGTATTTTTCCACACTGCTACCTGTGCCTATGCCACTAGTTGTTCCATTTGCATCTTTAATATAGTCGTGGTCCTTGCTTAGTCCCCCAGTTGTATGGTTAGAAATACAGCTATTTTTGTTGTTCAAATCTTCAAGTGGCTTGATTTCATCTAAAGCTTTTTGTTTTTTAACAAAAGCTTTTTGGATGAATTCGTGTGCTTTTCTTTTCACATAATCTATGCCCTTCTGCATTCTTGCTACAGCAATTTGGAGATTATTCATTTCATTGTCATCATCTGTCACAGCAAGGTTGTCTGCACTAAATGAGCTCAAGAGCAAGGCCAAAAATAGGTTCAGTACCTGCAGAAAGATTAAAAAAAGGCCATTTTAGACTTTATCCCAACATTTACTTTACTAAAAATTGTCATATTAGTGACATTGAAGACTGAAATCCCAACAATTCACCATAACCAAAGAAAAGCACCCTCAATACTTTTTCTCTTCTCCATAAAAAATAAAGCTTTTAAAATTTTGCTTAGATCCTGTTCACTATTCAAAAATATTCCTAAAGCTGTAATAATTTACAGCTTAATATCTGTAAATGTGTCTTTAAATGCCCACAGTATTTTGGTCCAAAATTTTATAATCTAAAAATGGAGATAACAGATTTTCTATTTGGCATCATTAAAAAGTTTAATTTATCACATCATACAACAGAAAGTGGATTATTTGTGTGACTAATCATATGGGATGAATAATAAAAAAATCCACAGCAAATGTTTTATAAAGAGCCCATAAACTAAAATTATTTGAAGCACAAAATTATTTACAGAGAGCCAAAAGACAATTGAAGAATGTGACTAAGTGCTCACTCTAACATTTTTAGGATTTTGGTATTGCAGAATAGTTTGTTCTCCATCCAAAAAGGCTCTTAAGCTGAACTTTAAGCATTGCTTGAAGCCACCTGTGTAAGTGCTTTGTTGAAGCAGAGCCAGAGCACTTAGCTCACTTCAGGATTAAGCCTCTATTGCCAAATAATTTTTTTGCTAATGCTTTGATTACATACCACTAGGTTTCCAATCACCATGACCATCATAAAGACCGTAAGGCACATGGCTTGGCCAGCAACCTCCATGCAGTCCCACATCGTTTCTATCCATTCTCCACACAGCACTCGGAATACGATCAAAAAAGAGTGAAAAAAGTCATGCATGTGCCAGCGTGGAAGCTCACAGTTCTTAGAGATCTTGCAGACACATTCCTTGTAGTTTTTCCCAAACAGCTGCATCCCAACCACAGCGAAAATGAACACAATGATGGCCAGCACCAGGGTCANCAGCAACCTCCATGCAGTCCCACATCGTTTCTATCCATTCTCCACACAGCACTCGGAATACGATCAAAAAAGAGTGAAAAAAATCTTGCATGTGCCAGCGTGGAAGTACACAGTCACTTGCAATTTTGCAGACACATTCCTTGTAGTTTTTCCCAAACAGCTGCATCCCAACCACAGCGAAAATGAACACAATGATGGCCAGCACCAGGGTCAGATTCCCCAGAGCTCCCACTGAGTTACCAATAATTTTTATCAGCATATTTAGTGTTGGCCAAGATTTTGCCAATTTGAAAACTCGCAGCTGGAAGAAAAGAAAAATATTGTTAGGACAACCAGCAAGAGAGAGACAAAGATATTTTAAAGTTAATTTGTGGAAGGACGTTACTGCAAAATATGCTCTGAGTATGACTGTTCAGAGGGTATCCTCTTGTCTAAAAGCATGAAGAAGGAAGGTTTGGACAACAAAATTTTGTGAAGTTAGAGCTTGATACCCTCAAAGCATAGTTTTTACTAAAGGCCAAAGAAGCAACCAGCCATATATGGAATTTAAAATCTAGTTTTTCTCTGGTAGAATCACCTGGGCCACTTTTCTATGGGTATTTGTAGAACAGATCTATTCCTGTGATGGCAATCAGACCACAATATGTCTAGTGAGTCGTTTTGTTTCTGCATAGCAGGACGATTAAAGTGTGTACATACAATAAATACATTGGAAATAGCCCCAGGGCACCCATTGCTATCTGTTTGTCTGGATCTCTATCAATTCCTGTTGAAGACAGTAAGATACCACAAGTAATAACGATTTGTACTAATGAAAGAGACATCTGGATCAGTATCATGGCAAACATCAAGCATATTTTTAAGGCAAAAATTTATATTATTTTAATGAAGCCCCATTAAAAAAATCAGTGCAATTGATGTTTATTTACCAATCTGAACGATCGAAGAACTGAGAGTCCTTCCACATCTGCAAGACCAAGCTCAACCAAGCTAAGGGTTACAATAAAACCATCAAAAATATTCCAGCCTTCCTGGAAATAATAGTAAGGATCCATTGCAATTATCTTGAGAAACATTTCTGCTGTGAAGATTCCAGTGAAGACCTGAATTCAAAATACAGTTTGTTATTTCATTTGAAAATATAATATTACAGATTTAGCTGTTGTCTAGGTTTTCAATTCAAGATAAATATCTGCAATATCTTATCCAAACCTGATATTTAAAAAATAGTTCAGTGTACTGTAGTGATTTATTATGCCCACCTTGCCCTAAAAAGTGCCATACAAACCAAGTAATTTTTTTTTCAGTTAATTAAATTTTATACTAAACAGATTGCATAAATTTCTGTTTTATAACATTTATAATCCAATTTCAACTCTATCAGGATATGGACTTTCTCATGTACTGTATAAACAATATCCCAAATTTTATTTTCACAACATAAACCAGAATGCTTACCAAGAAATTACACGGTATAACATCTGTCTTGGTACACTAATTACGTTATACAGCAGCATGAATGAGGCGAAATCTAAGACTCCAGAGAGGCAGCTTCTTTGCTGGTGTAACCTGCCATAATCCCATTCAGTTCAATAGTGATGAGATTACTTCTACCAGACGGGGATCAGCTGAGATACAACAATCCGCTGAAGCTGAGGAGCTCCTACCTGGGTGTCCCCAGTAAGGTCAGGGAAGTTCGTTGGCTCAATCACTTTGTGATGTTAGTAATGAAAGAGCACTTAAGAATATGTTTTAAACGTCGTATCGCTGGTAATGCTTTCTCCTCATGGGATGCTCTGCTGAATGAAGTGGGAATCCTATTTAGGAGCCACTGAGGTACTGACTCTGGGCAGCTTTGAAGGAAGTCTTAGAAGAATCTCTGATAGGATAGGAATGTACCAAAGCCACCGTTAAAGGCTGCCTGAGCCCTGGTCTGAAATGCTTTATTTTTTGGTGTTGACAAAGCATTTTCAAGCAAGCTGAAGAAAAAATGGGACAGCTAAAGAGAATAATCTAACTGGGATAATCAGGGGACAGAAAAGAGGAGTCCAACTTGTTCTGCCTAGGAGCACCGAGATAGATTTTATCCCAGTCTTTAAATACATTCCAGATTTAAACACCAGAGAGGGAAAGTTTACTATTTTTTAAGGTAGAGAATTGGAAGCACTGAAGAAGAAGTAGGAATGAATAAATACAGTTTGAAAACACTGATTTAAGTTCCTAGCGATTAGGATGGTGACGTTCTAAAGGGGCTTTAAAGTGGAACTAGTGGAGCAGGTGAACCCTGAGAGCCTCTGTATTGCAGCAGGGGTTTGTGTCAGGGACCCTGAGGCTGGAAGAGCATGGTGCGTATAGCCAGGTTCTCTCACACTCCCTTCGTAGTCAGATGTACACCAACATTTATATGGCATTTTCTTGGTTGGAAAACAAACCTATAAAATTCTACAGTACAAGATCTTGCATTTTACTAGGAAACTCGGATTCAGAGTTTCCCTTATTTTAAGTATATGAACACCAGCTATGCATTTATCTATTAATTCTCCCTTCTAAATCCTGTAGTTATTTACATTATTTGAGATATTTTTTTCCTCATTACAAAACAATGATTATTAAAAATCTCACTATAAGAAATCAATTCTTAAAACAAAGAGACAAAGCAGGACTGCAGCTGCAGATGCTTCTATGTGATCAAACTTGTCAGTTCAAAAGCATCAGAGCTACAAAAAATTAACTGCTGAATTCTTTAATAATTTATCTTTTTGAAATAGAAACGAGAAAATATAGTTGACAACATGAGAAAAAAGATATCTTACTAATTATTTTATGATAAAAAATATAACAGGAAAATGTACTGCAGCATATTTTTCATAGTTTTACATAAAGCATGTAAAGAATCCACATATCCCCATAAAACTGTTTTACAGAAGAAAATTCTAGAAATTCTTTTAAATGGCTCTTTTAGCTATTGTAAACCTGTGCTCAGGAAAGCAATTAAAAACACATTCATAAATTAAAGATTTGTATTGTATTGTAACACACTTTATTTGCATAGTGTCTTTTTGATGGAAGTAATGCATTTCCTGGTTTAGTAGCTAGATAAATCAAATTCTGTATAAGATGGACTTGACTTAATGTAGCATTGGTGCCATTTCTTAAATTTTTAATTTGGCTTAGCAGAAAACTGCAATATATTGATTTTACAGTATCTTATGTGAGCCAGGGTTGACAGTGACATTTCCAAAAATGTTCTGATAGAGTAATATTTGGAGGCTAATAAATGTCCAACAAATATACTTTCTGAAGAGTAAAAAAAACACAAACAACCTCTTAAAGCTCCTTCTTTTAGTTATTTCAGACATACTTCCTTCCAAATCATGAACATAAAAATCCAACAGACTTACCAGATTTCCAACTGAAAGTACGTTATTGAATTCATCGGTCATTGGGTAATGTTCCATAGCCATAAAGAGTGTATTTAGAACAATGCAAATGGTAATAGCCAGGTCAACAAATGGGTCCATTACCACCAAGTTGACGATATGCTTTATTTTCAGCCAATGCGGACTGCAGTCCCAGATCAAGAAAATATTTGCAAATTTATACCAACATGGTGGGCATTTCTGTCTTGATTCTTCGAGTTCTGTGAGGAAAGAAATTTCATACAGGTAACTATGCAATTGCTCTAACATTTCTCAATCCTCTATGAATTGTACTAGTCAAGTCGCCAATCTGAACTGGTACTGGTTAACCTCCTATAAAGCATGACCTTTCTACTTTTTTACAGGGATTTTCAAGAAAGTCTTTGAAAATTGCTACCAAATGTATTTATTTTGTCCAAAGCTTATCTGTGAAGCACAACTTCTTTGTAATCCAATCACTGTTCTAATCAGTACCAGTTTATGCACCAATTTGTACGATGTATTTTATTGTTCACTGATTACACTTCAGCCTGTTCTTCCCACTTACTTTTCCATTATGTAAATATTTTTATTTTTTAAATTTATGCTGTTTAGGCAAAAAATTTCAATATAATTTTCATTCCTACTTCAAGAAAAAAAACATTTTATCACCTAGAATAGCACTTCTTTACAGAGTAACTGAATAAACACAACTGCTAAAAATACTTATATCTTTTATCAATCGCTGAATATCTTTGAAAAATGTTAAGTGGCCCAGTGATATATTTTCAATTAATATGCATAAGCATCCACCCAGTTATGACCATCAAATATAATGTAGTCCTGATGACCACATGAGGTAGATAGTGGCAAAACAATGAGATAGAAATGCTTAAGTTGTATTCCTTAAGGAATAAAGAGCTTTGAGTTTACTGATAAATACGTGTTGGTTTGTGGGACAGTGTCTGTTAATTAAGCTATTTAAAATCAGTTGGTAAATTTCAACTCAAATTTTTAGAAGTCCATAGAAAAAACAGGTATTAAATATTAAGCTATGTATAGCACATACCTTCCACAGTGTTTGTGAGGATGCTAGCAATACTCATGGCTCTTTCCCTTAAAGCTGGGTCTTCCAGAAAGTCCATAGAAACGTGGAAAGAGCTTGATATTCTCTTCCTCATTTCTGTTTCTGTAGTGGTGCCCTACACAGAGGACAACAATCGGTGAGACCGTGTTGGAGTAATAAGATAAGCAAATACTGTATAGAACCCTGTCATTAATGTCTTAGCTTGGATACGTGCTTCATGCACTTCATTTTTTATCATGTCAGACTTTTATTACTTCTTAATATCTTTTAAAGTATTTTTAGAAGATATGAGGCAACAGTTATCTAGTGCTCAAGACTGAGAGAGAGTTTATTTACTTAACTTGGGCATTTCTTTCTTTCAAGATATGAAAACTTATTTAAGCAAGTGGAAAAAGATTGAGTTCAAAATATTGTATACAATTTTTGCAAACTGTAATTTTTTGCCTTGCTCCTCGGGTGTGTAACACAATAGTCTTTTCCCCTAGGCAAACTGTAGCAAGTAAGAAAAGTCTGACTTCCTCATGCTTCCTCATGCTCGTATTTTTTAATAATGTGAGTAGACAACTTTGAACTACACAAGAAATCTTTCTGAGACATCTTCTTTCACCTTGTATATGGTAAGAGAATGGCAGCAGTATGTGCTGCACAGAAATCTGTATTTTTGGAAGTCTGTGTTGAAATGTGATATTCCAATGAACCATTTGTTATCTACACTACAGAACTCCATAAGCAACAGATGGAAAATATATCGGAATGAGAAATAAATGACAATAAAGAACTGACAACTCCCTTATATTTTAATAGGGCTGATAACGAGGAATGTTATCAAAATTAACTAATAACGCAAATTTTGATAACAGCATCATCATATTGGTTGAAGTTATATGATAATTTTTTTTGTATACTATTTTCAATCATATAGTAACTATGATTTTGCAGACCATAGCCAGATGGACTTTTAGATCAATGAAATTAAAGTACAGCACAGTAATACAGTAAACCACAGTGCTTTTATGAATGTGGATGTTAATATTTTATTACTTGGAAACTGTGAATTGCATTTGTTAGTAATGAGAATATTTGTCAGTAAATGCTTAGGTTGCAAACCTATGTTAGCTGTTTTATTTATTAAAGATTTTACAAGATGCAGGAGCATTCACAGCTTGACCAACCAGGAAGCATTGCCAAGGATTCCATTCTGTAGAAAACACTGGCTGGTGCAGTAAGAAAAGGCCACGATGCCTAAGCTAGTTAAAACTTTCTTACATTGTCATCAGTAGCTGGTTTATCTATTATCACCTCTGGCAGAAGCTGTCCAACAGGCGATGTAGGAACAGATGGTCCACCAACCAGGGAAACCACCCCATTGCAATCCACAGTGCTGTGCATCTTCCCATTCACTGGAAACACTGCCAGCATCCTGGATGACCTACTGGCCTGACTAATGTTACTGTTGCGCCGTTCACCATGTCTGCGCGGCACAAAGAGAGAATCTCTTCTGCTATCATTGTCTTCAAAAGTGCTGTGCTCATCATCAGCAAAGTCATTTTCTGATCCTATATCCTTTGCTCTACCTCTGAAGCTGAAAAGACTTGTTCTGCTGTTGCGCCTCGGAGAAAACAGGGAGCCTCGAATGCTCAGCAAAGACTGCAGGCAAACAAAATTTGTGATTATTATATGAAACCTTCAAACTTACGTGACAGTAACCATTTTTTCCAGAAGCTAAATGCTGCTGTGAAATTTTTGTATGTAATTCATTATATTTATATTTTGCAGATAGAAACACCACTGTTCATGGATTTTTAAGACAAAACCAATTTTTGAGCACTCCTTTCTCCTGATGTCAGTTACAGTTGCTGAGTAGAGTAGTCGCACAATACCCACCAAGCAAAAACTGGAGTCTATCCATGCACATTCTTTCATGTATGCAGCATCCTGCACATATTGAACCAACCTCCAAACATCATTCAAGCAGAAGGACAATATGAAGTTATCACAGTGGAAAAATACTGTAACATTTTCATAAGTCTAGATAATATCCAATCACTATTAAAAAACCCCATGGAATCAGAGAATATTTGAATATGATTTTTAAACAATTCTATTACAAGAAAAGAGTTATGAGGTTGCATTTAATTCTCTGTGGTTTTTTACAAGATAATCTAGCAGCTACTGCACTTTCTTTCAAGCACTAGCAACTATAATAAAGTTTAATGAAAATCTCAGTGTTTCCTTTCTTTAGGAGTAGGGTCATATTACAGTGCCAGGAAGACTAAAATAGTTCTGCAACAGCCTATGATGCTTAAAATGCATGCTTCTACAAAAAGTAACTATATGCAATACCTGATGTGGAGAAGAATACTTCTTTTCATATGTCAGTCTATTGCCTTCAATAGATAATCGGAAACCTTTCCTTCTGATGCTGTCTTCTGATTCAGACTTGTGAAATTCATCTTCATCTTTTTCCTCTCCTCCAGACTGCTCCTTCTGTTTTCTTTTTTTCCTTCTATTTCTCCTCTCTTTTGCACTCTTTGAGCTCAATTTTGACGCCTCCGAAGAACTCTCTGAGACCCCTCCTGCTTCTCCCCCAGCGCTGGGCTCCCTGGACTCCGCAGATGCTGTTACTGCTGCTGCTGCCACTGCTGCTGCCTGCCGTGTTGAAGAATGAATTTGTGTCACTAAGGAAATCACAACACTGTTTTTTTAAAAAATTTACTGATACAGAATTTCTAGTCCAAACTCCCTAGATCTTAACACTTTCTGTAGGATATCCTCTCCCTAGTTTTTTTTCTGATTTTTATTACTCATTTGACTCAATATATATGTTGGTCATAGCCTTCTCCCATCTTTCATGAGAAGTTTTTAAATGCAGAAGTCTAACAGACTGTATTTATGACAGTAGACTAGGTAAACCATAATGAATAATGTATACCTAATTTTGAGCATTACTTCTTGATTGTGGCTGGATCATTCACAGTACAATGTCTTCAGTGCAGAACAGAAAATCTCTGAGCTAGCTCTGTTGTTGAAAGCCCAACAAGGTGTTGTGTAACTCCAAATTCAGAAAGCACAGGGTGAATATCTCTAGTAAAATTAGCTTCATACACTTCTGCATTACTACACCATAAATTATACCTGAGCTGCTTCCTGTTGTTTCTTCAGTTGTTCCAGCATCTGTTGAAATTCTGCTTCTTTCTGTTCTGCTTCTTCCATGGTTGCTTGATTCTGTTCTTCATAGGCCATGGCAACCACAGCCAGGATCAAGTTGATCAGATAGAAAGAGCCCAGAAAAATCACCAGAACAAAAAAAATCATATATGTTTTCCCAGCAGCACGCAGAGTCTGGAAATAAGAATACATTTATAAATAAGCAAGAATAGGTTAACAAAAGTTCAATTTTTCATACTGTTAAGATAAAATAAGAAAATTTATTTTATGCCTCTCACATTATTGGTGTAAACATATTTAGTCTATTTGGCATTAAAAATTTCTCACCAATTGATAAAGGTTTTCCCAGAAGTCTTGAGTCATCAAGCGAAATAGTGACAAGAAAGCCCAGCTGAAGGTGTCAAAGCTTGTGTAGCCATAATTGGGGTTTCTACCAGCTTTCACGCATGTATATCCTTCTGGACACTGCCTACAAAGACAAACTGGGTGTTACCTTATATAGCTATTTTAATATTAGCACCTGGAACGTCCAGGAGAAGATTAGGATTAAAAAGTAGATTTTTCTTTAGTTAATCAGACTATAAATAATAGCAGCTTTTATTTTTAGTAGAAAATTACTTTAAAGGACACTAGAAAAATTAAATGGGAAAGGCACATAAAAATTAGTGTCAAAAGTTTCATCTAAGCTTCTAAAACACAATATTACAAATAATTCCTTTAATTAATGTCAATGTCAGTGTTTTCCACTGTGTGAGACTGTTAGTACTCACATGGGGAGCTGGAACAGCGAAACAACCTGCGTTTTCCAGCTGCTCTCTCTGTTACTACCCATCCAGGCAGGAGCTACACTAATACCAAATTACTGATTAATTAATTCAAAGACTAAGCTCATCTAACTAATGCACTCAGCTCTGACCAGGAACCCAAATCCTCAGTCCGGTATAAAAACCTAGTATTTCTTACACGAAAGAAAGTCGTCACTAGAAGTATTGCCCTTCTCCAGCTGCACAGCTCAAGAACATGGATGTAATTTGTACATGGTGCACAACAATATGATGAAATTTGGTCTTACCCAGCATCAGAACTATTTCCGCAAAGCAGAGCATCATTTTGCCCTTCCAGAAAATAAAAATGACCTGTTTAGAAAAGAATTTAAAAAAAAAATTCTGAATAACAAATTTTGTTACAGCTCTATGGAATAAATAGTCCTGCTGTAAAAGTGTTAAGGTCTTTTCAGATGCAATATTATAACATATAACAAGCAATATTATTTTTCCAGCAGGACCATAACTTTAGAGTAAATTACAATACAAACTGAAGTTCACAGCACTTACTGTTAATGCCAAAATGTACCAAAAATTCTTTCAAATGCTGCAGGATGTAGATGAAATGTACAACTCTCCCTTCAGTCTGATCACTGAATCATATAATTTGTGAAATTATATTGTATGGTTATTTATGATAGTAATTGTATCTGAAAAAATACACTGGTAATTTATTTCAAACTTTCTGGTCAGTATTGCCAAGGGTTCCAGTTTGTTACTTACAGACACTTGTGACAGTTATCTAAGAGGTGGGGTCTGCAAAAAAACCATCCAGCAATTAGCCTGCTGACTGGTGTGAAGGCCCTGGTATACATCTACATTGAACTGAGAGAATAACTGCAGCACCCACTGACTTGTGCAGGTACAATTTTAGAAATATGTGATGAAATTATTGACCACCTTAGGAAAGAGAAACCGGGTAAATTCCACCAAATTGCCCTGTAGCCAACCATCCCATAATCTGTATAGTAATCCTGTATTTAAAGGACATTTTAGATGGTTTAAACAACAAAGACATTGACCTATCTATTCTTAGAAGAATAAAGAGATGAAGCACAAAATGTGCTTAAGATTCACTCGGGTTGTATCCTTGAGGGGTGCTTTTCTTTTCCCCTCAAGGTAGATGCTTACAGTTAAGTTCCTGATTTTGGAAGAATTATCACAGGAGGAGCTTCCTCCTGCAGTAACCATCTCCCATTTGGTCTCAGGCTTAAGGCTGCAGTTTATACGGGGTCAGACCACGTAGCCCAGTATCCCATTTCCAACAGAAACCAAATGCTTGCCTCTGAATGTCTGTAAGGACAGGGCAGGGACATGATGACACTCCCCTAAGCACCTCCTCAGCTTCCAATACTTCTGAAGCACAGCAGCTTTGGAGTGAAGGTGGTACCTTTTCTGCTTCCTGAGAAGATTTGAACCCCCCACTGGATTTATCTTCCATTGAACTGGCCTGCTAGATTCCCTTAAAATGATCTCATTTGAAATGCCACCAGCATAACCAAGTTTGAATTTGACTGTGGCTGTGCCAGCTGTGCTGACAAACGGGGCTACTGCAGAAGCTCTGAGTCTGTAGAGGTGTCAGAAGCTACTGGCTCAGCACAGAAGCTGATGAACTCTGAGTCTGTAGAGGTGTCAGAAGCTACTGGCTCAGCACACTGATTTGCTGCAGGAGGGACACGGTACCCAGCCAGCTGCATCTCTCCATCCTGTGAATGAAGTTCACCATTTGGGAAAGTTAGGTTTTAAGCTGTATGTAGACCTTGTTCTGACACTCTGTGAAGGACTCAGTTTCGGTATCTACTGATACACCCGCATTTCATAGGGTTCAGTCTTCTGTACTCTGCAAAGTCCACAACCCTACGTGCAGTCGCAGCCGTTCTGGGTTGGTACGCATTGCAGAACGACACGGTGCTGAAACACAGCTGTAAAGTTAGCTGGCATGATGCTGACCAGAGCTGACCCCTGTGAGACAAATCCTATTCTGCATGATGTCAGCTCATCATGATTAAACATGCTGGGACACAGCAGCTGGTTGGGAAGAAATGCAAATCTAACTTGATATAGTTTACATGGAGCAGTCAGTCATGATCAGTACTGCACCAACTGAGCTGAACTGATAAAATAGGGGCTGTACTCAAGTTCTGTAGTTCAGACAAGATTTGTTCTGTAAGCATGCTGTACTTGCCAGCTCCACAGGAAATAATAGCCACCCAGGCTTTCTTTGAGTGCACTGATACAACTGTGAGAAATGCTCAAAATATTATCACGATAGGAAATTTGTTTATAATACGAGCTGAGCAGTATAAGCGTGTGTACCTAACTAAATGCAAAACTCTGAATTGTATTTTACCAAAGTAATGTGAAAAGTCCCTCACTACATCAAAGGTATATGTTTGGCTCCCTTTTATTTGGTTAGGAAATGAGAAAAAAATCCTGGTAGGTGAGCACTTTACTTCAAAGGAATTTACAAGTGTTTGGGTAATGACTGAGAATAATTGTTAGTTCACAAAAAAGATTGTGAGATGCTTTTTTTTTTTCAGAAAAAAATTGCTTATGGCAAGCTTGCTGAGATAAAGCTATCTAGCATTAATTTTATCAGCCTTGCTATGTTGGAAAAAGGAAAAAAAAAGAATGCTTAACTCATTAATGACAGGAGTGCTTCCATAAAGTTTCTATAAACAGTATTTCCAAAAATTAGCTTAGTGGCAAAATTACATGCCTTTGTTTTGCATAGTATATTCAACTATAGTCATAAAAAA
>VZTO01022256.1:0-24659 GCA_013400615.1 Syrrhaptes paradoxus
TGAAGGTGTCCAGGGGACTCCCCAGTGGTGTGGGATGGCCCCTGTCCACGCTGCAGCAGCTCCCAGCCCTGGAGCAGGAGGGATGCACGTTCCTCCCCGCACTGAACCCCTTCGGATCGCTCGTAGGCTGCTCACAAGTCTTCCCGTTGTGCTGCATGTGCCTCGGCTGGCCTCCCGCCTGGCCCCCTCTTCACCCTTATCGAAGGAAACTCTGAAATCATCGCGTGCCGGGGGAGCGAGCTGCTGGCTCTGGTCTCTCGCTGAAGCCGGCTGGAAAAGCGCTTGGTTTTACCTCGCCTTGCCCCTGCCTGCGAAGGGTGGCTGCTGGAGCGCTGCAGCGAGACGCATCTGATGGCTCTGCAGATCATAAGATATCTCTGTGGGGATTGCTAATGCTCTGCCCCGGATAAGAGTCTGTTGTTTTCGTGTTTGTTTTCACTGTGTTCGTACTGCTTGTACAGCGGGGAGCCGCGGCTCTTGGAGCACACCCTCTCCTGCTGCTTACGCCAGAGCGGCCGTGCCAAAAGCTCGCTCGGCTGCTCTCTGAGCTGGGGAGCTCCGGGCGGCCTGAAGCACCGCCAGGATTTCTGCGGCTCTGCCCTGTCCTTGCTGGCCAGCTGCTTTGCACCAGGTTCTCCTGATGCCCCCGGGAGGTGGGCTGCTCAGCCCCTCCTCAACAGCTTGCTCCTTCTGAGGGAGGAGAAAATTCATTTGTTTTCTGTGGCTCAGCCTTTATTATTTTTTTTTTTTTTCTCCAAAGAGTCTGTCCTTTATTCAGCATCCCTAAACTCTGTCTCCAGGGATGGCTGCTAGAAAAGGTGACCGGTCTCCCTGGGATGGTGATAAAAATAGGTGCAGCAGCCAGAGCCGCCTCACCCTGCTTCCATCTGGCTGCTTACTTGAGTTCCAGCCTCGGTCCCTGCAGTGACACCCGGCTGCTGCAGCCCCAGCTCACCCGGTGCCACCATCCCCGCGCCCATCGGCAGCCTCAGCATGCCCTGCTGCCTCTGCACCTGCAGCGTGGAAGGAAAGCATCCGAGTGCCACTGCCTCTGAGCCCTCCCGTCATGGGTGTGGGAGCTGCGGACCGCCCCAGCGCAGGAACGGCAGCACCACGGTCCCTGCGGAGCCGGGCAGCCGGCAGTGCTCCCCTCGCCCTGCGGCTCTCGGCACGCTCTGCTTCGTTTGCTCCAGTTTAGGGTGCTCCAGGCACCCCCGGGTGCTGTCTTCAGGTGGTCTGCATGAAGCATGGTTTCCTCTGCATCACCTTATCTCAGCCAAAATGCAAAAAAAATAGACATTTCCTCAATGGTCAGGTTTTGCCAGCCCCTGAATGGCAAAGGAAGGAATTTCTGTTGGGAGGTTTGGGGTGAAACGCCGTGTGAGAGGGGCTGGCTGCGGCCGTGCTGTGCTGGAGGGGCTTCGCCGGCCCCTCGGCTCTGCTGGGGCGGTGGGAGCTCTTCTCAAAGGCAACTCCTCTGTAAACCCGGGGAAAAAATCGGGAAAACTCGGTCGTTTCCCCTCTGACATACTGGGTGGATGGCAGGACGTATATGATTGAGACAAATTGTCGTTTTATTATTTCTTCATGCACATTTCAACACTTTTGCTGGTTTCTAAAGCTGCTGATCTTTTTTGTAACTTCTATTTCAGTTAGCCACGTGCTCTGGGCTGCCTGCCTCCTGTCCTTTTCCAGTTTTCCTGAAGGAACTCCTCCAGTTTTGTAGGGCTGCGAGATCCATTTGAAACACCAGAAAAGTGCCAGAAGGGAAAAGCTGTCCTTTGAGGAGCTGGAGCATTCAGAGTGTAGTTTTGCCTCTTGCTCATCACGAGGAGCAGTAAGAGCAGTGCCGGTGCTGGGGGAGCGCGGTGCCCAGGGGTGCTGTCCCTGCCCGGCTGGGCTGTGCTGGATGGAGGGTCCTGCGCTTACCCAGGACTTCAAATCACGTCTGTCCTGGTATTTCAGAAGCAAAAATAATGAAAAATGAATCTGTATGCTGTCCTCTATAAAAAAACATTTAAAATACGGCCTCAGGTCCTGCTGTCTGGGATGCTGGTACAGCCAGTGAGTGTCACTGGGAGAAGGGCATGTTCGGTGTCTTTTCTTTAACATGTGGCTTTGTGGCGTGCTTGTCTTCCTGATCAACGGTATCTGTCACTGCAAAGGTCTAGGGAAGAAAAGTGACACTAGATACTCAGTGTGCACTTCATCAGAGCGGGGGACGATGTGTCGCTCTCCCCAGAAGCTGCAGCCCACATCGCTCACTCCCAGTTTGCTCCAAAACGGACCAGTACACCCCAAAACTCTGTTGTCCTTCCAGCTGTGCTTGCTCGCTTTTGGTTTTGCTTTTTGAGCCGATACGTTGCCTGGTTTCTGAGCAGTTGGTGAGGAGACCCGCAGGCGGCTCCTGCTCGTGGCTGCCAGCAAAGCCCCTCTGCGCCTTTCACATCCTCCATCTCTGCTCCAACGCAACAGGGCTCACCCGCTTTTCTGAAGTGGGATGGGTATGGTGTAGCAGGTTTCCGTCAGTTGGTAAGAGAGATAAGACAGGCACAAGGAATATACGATAAAGGTGCAGAATTGCTGTGATGGTCTTTTTAATTAAACAGCAAATAAAGAAAATAAGCCTGTCGAGCAAGTTTGTGCACTTCCCACAAGGTTGTCTGGGCAAGGAGGAGAATTTATGGGAATGAAAAATTAGGTTGAGGACAGGAAACAGAAACTAGGTGGGGGGAAAGCGGGAGAGTGTAAGGACCGATTAGCAAAGATACATCTCTGACAGAAGTATTAGACATTCAGTAAATTCCTTTGCAAGAAATTTGTGAAGCACAGCTAAATATAGCAAGATATTTTTAGAAGTTCACGCTAGCCATTTACTGCTGGCAAGTGGAAAGCCCGTGTCAGTGGGTGACAAATGGCCGTTGTAAAATGTGTCAGTGTTGGTGAATCCCCGCAGCACCCAGAAAGCCTTCAGGGTGCTCAGAACAACTCACCGTGGGCTAATGCAGGGCACTGGCTGTGCTGTCCTGGGCCATTTTTTTATTGCCTGATGGAAACCCTCTCTCGTTCAGGGAGTGACAGGACTGCTGTTTGCCTGGCAAGATGCTTGTGTACATTTGGGACTACCTAGAAGGCTGACCGGAAGATTTTGGGGTTTTTTTCCCTTCATCTGAAAAAAAATCAACATGTTTTTGTGTTTGAGCAGATGTGATTTTGGACTATTCTGTGCATCAGGACTCATGAATCCCATTCCTAATGGCACACCTGGGCTCGGTCAGGGGAACTTCACTGGTTTCCGAGTTATTTTGGTGGGACACTGCTTGGGGACTTTGTGCAGTTAGAACACGCTGTGTAAATTCAACAGCTTAGAGCAGAATCTGGCCCCTGGGACAGACACCTTGTGTGTCGGCTCATAAAGCTTCGCTGTGAGCCCAGAGCATCCCCTGGCAGCGGTGGGCTGGGTACCGCGTCCGGAGCCTTGTCCCCGCGGTGGCAGTGTGGATGGACGCGGTCTCCTTTGGGATGCAGTTCCCTGGGAAATTCTTCAGTGGGAGCTGGTAACAATGGGCGCATTCTTTTCCCTTCAGGGATCACAGCCCTCTCTTTTGCATGCTGGTGGAAAAAATGATGTTTCTCATGTTCTGCGTGTCCCGTTGCTCAGCTCTCCATGAGGAAGCAGAAAATGTTCCGTAGTGACCAAGCACTGGGAAGAAACTTGGGTCCTCAGCTGCTGTGCATCAGGTTCTTGCAACATTCCCCTGAAATACTGGATTTCCAGAGTTCAGTTCCCAATCCTAATTCATTGTCCTTGGTTTAAAATGCTCTTATTTAAGTACAGAATGAACTTTTATTGCCTTTTGTTTGTTTATTTGAAAGAAAAAAAGCATGTGGCTGGATTTGATATTTCTATTTTCAAGTCGGAGAAGCAGAAAGCAAGGTACGGAAATGGAACTCCTCCTCGCATTTGATCTAATTGCATTGCCATAGCTCGACATCCATTTGGGTTTTCCTTATTTTTCAACTTCTAAGGAAGGTTTTGACAGTTATAGGTAGTTGCCAGGATGGGCTGTTGAAGCTGTTGGTGAGTTGCCCCATGGCACCAGCCGATGGCCGCTGTGGTGACGGAGTGAGGGGTTTTTTCATGTGTCTTTTGTTTTCTCCTTAATTTGCGGTGTGATGTGCAGCGTGTGGCTGAGGATGAGGTGAGCCCTGCGGGACCCGCTGCCCCCTCGGCCCCAGCATCTCCCCGGGGAGCGGCGATTCTCGCCTGGCTGAACCCTGGGGAGGGGTGGGGATGGTGCGGGCTTCAGGAACTGCTGCACCGCTAACAGATGGAAAATAATTGGGTCAACGAGGGGATGTGGGGGGGGTACGGGCAGCCTGGTCCTGCCAGATGGGATGTGTGTGCTCTGCGACTGCTTCTCTGCGCAGTTGGAGGGGTTTAGTTGGTTTTTAAAGTGATTATTTCTAAAAATCCTGCTGCTTTCTCTCTGCATCTCTGTGACGCCCACCGTCATGTTGTGTCCCTGGGGTGTCACATCAGGCAGCCCAAGCCCAGCCCGCCCTCGCTGGTGCCCAGGGATCCCGGTGGTCCCCGTAGCCTTAGATCCTGTCCCCTCGGTGGCCGGGTCAGCTGCCAGGTGCATCCCTGGGGCCATTCCCACTGACCCACCCATCACTGTGATAACCCCCGTGACGCGGGAGCGTACCCGGTGCCGTCCGTCCCGCTGTGTGCGCAGGGTTTGTCAGAAGCCGGTGTTCAGCCAAGGCTCTGTACGTGTGCGGGGATGAGCCACGTTGGTCCGCACGAGTCTGGTTTCCATTAGAGGCTCCTCGGGAGCCGCGCCAGCGTTCGCAGCGCCGGCTCTCCCCCCGGCTTGTCCACTCCTCTCCCAACCCTGCATCTCCCACCGTTGTTTTTTGGTAGTGGGGTCTGCGCACGGTGCCAGGCGGCTGCCCCAGCCACCCCAGGGATGTCCTCGGGGGCTGTCACCTTGTTGGGGAACAGCAGGGTGGCTGTCCACCTTTAGCAGGGTGGCTCAGCGGGGGGAATGCACGTGGTCACTGCTCATGGCTGGGGCTTCCTACCTCTGACTCTGCTGAAAGCAAGGATGAGGATGGCCATCCAAAAGGAAAAAAAATTCCTTGCCCCAAGCAAAGCCAAAGAGTGCAGGGCTAATTAAGGGGCACTAATTTTTTTTTTTTTTTCACTGTTAAGCTCATGGGAGATGTGGTTTATAGCACGTCCACCTGGCTTTCCTTCAGCTAGAAAATTGGCAAACAAACTTCCAGGCCAGAGAACATTTTGAAAGGAAAATGGAACTTAAATCGGCTATACTGTTTGTTTTTTTTTCTGGGTAAAATATATTGTGTTTGGCTTTTTCAAACCCTTCTCCGATATTGCCCTACCCCCTGTTCCCATAAAAACCGAAAGGCGAGCAGCTCGCCAAGGACGGTTTTGCCGATGCTGGGGCTGAGCGCCGTGCTGACACACGCGATGGAAAACAGTGCCGGCAAACCCTCCGTCCCCCCGGGCACTGCGAGGGGGGTTCGCGTGTGCAGCCCTAGGGACACGCACAGCGGGGCTGGCCCGTGCCTGGAGGGGACAGATGGACACGGGACAGGGGGACGGGCACCAGCTGGGGCACGCGGAGCGGTGATGGACCCAGGGTGTGGGAGGGGGATGCAAGGAGCCCCCTTGGGTGCCTCTGGCTCCCAGAGGGGCTGCTGGGGGACCTGGGCATTTAAATGGGGTGACTGAAGGTCACCCACTAATAGAGGAGCTGAGGTGCGAGGAGGGGCTGGGTGGGGGCCAGCAGCAGCATCCAGGGAAGATGAGGAGGGTTTGCAGGAGTGATGAACAAAGATTCCCCTGAGCGACAGCTGAACTGGATCCTCTGGCCTGAAGCAAAAGCTGCGGGGACTGAGGGTGAATTATTTGCGGAGGTTTTCCATGAAGTCAATGCCGTCATTCTGTGCTGGAGTTCACCCCTTCGCGCGCTCCCAGCCCCTCGGCAGCTGGGCTTAAATAGCCACATTCAGGCTGAATCCGCCCATTCAGGAGCCAGGGTTTGACCCCTCGGAGGAAACTGCTGAACGAGGCTTTTGAGGAGAACGCGGGGACTGTCCCCACCATGGGGCTGTGCTCCTCCCCAGGCTGGCGACCAAGCTGTCCCCACCTGCTGTGGTTCTCGGGGGTCTGGACGGGCCCTGGGGGTCCCGGGGTGCTCCTGGGTGAGGGACAGGGACGTGGAGCCAGCTGGGGACCTGATCCCATGCGGCTGCTTGATTGCTCTTCCCAACATCCAGTTCAGTGTTGTCCGATTTTTTCCCTCCCCTTCATAGAAGTGTTTGAGGAAACCCCACGTTTGCCACCATGGTGATAAGTTCTTTTGTCACTGAGTCTGCAGTGGGGAAGAAGAAACACAAATCCACCCAGATCACCCTTTTCCTGGGGCTGGAAACGCAGGAGGCAGCTCCTACAGTGCAGACACAGTTCCTCGCTAATTCACACCTCATTTTTGGCTCTTAGTTCCCCCCAGATTTTTAACAACTGATGCCAAAAGTGATTGTGCTTGTCTTATTTTTTTGAACAAACAGACAAATTAAAAAACCCCACCCATGCACACAGAGTTGCTCTGCTAGAGCAGTCTCCCCTGGTTTGGCAGAGCAGGGCTGTGTGAGCTGGGGCGCGTTACATCTCCCACGCTGGCAGCTCCCTGAAGTTCAGAAAGTGTGGTCTCCGGTGCACCCCCCGAGGTGAATCCAGCCTGGGACTGTGCCTATACTTGGAGTTCAAAATTAGGGAAAATAGCAACATAAATCACAGTATTAAATTATTCCTTTTGTTTTATTGTCCACGCTGTTGGACCTCTCTTAGGGCCCGTTTGTGGCTGTGACCCCCTAAANCTGTTCGCATCCTCTTCCCTGCAGGTCAGGCAGGTTCAGCCCCTTTCTGTCTGTGTCTCAGTATTTGCTGGTGCAGAAAGTCTCCCCCCAAAGCGTGTAATGTTGTAGACGAAGCTGCGGTTGATGTGAGGCTGTCCGGTCCATCACATCTCCAGCTTCTCCTCTGCCAGGGGAGAAGAAAGTGGTTTTTCCCGCGACACAGTGTTCCTGTGGCTGTCACAGCCCTCACCAGGTGGGCGATGGTGGTGTCAGGGTTTGCCGTGGGGTCGCTGCCGTGTCCGGCCGCAGCTCCTGTGCCGCGGCAGCAGATGCCTTCCCGACAGCGAAGCTGTGAAGCAGCCCCACAGGATGCAAACACACAAAGGATCCTTTTGGCTGGAAGCTTCTCTGGAAAGTCCAAAAATAATTTGGGCCAAGCTACCAGCCGCTATCAGAATGTCTGCTTCAGGACCGCGTGTGTCCTCGCCCGCGCCTCCCACTCGCCGCGCTGTTGGACCTCTCTTAGGGCTCGTTTGTGGCTGTGACCCCCTAAAGAGGAGCAGTTCTTTTGAGTCCTGTCTTTTTTGCTGCATTTGTTTCTGACTCTGCAGATTTTTCTGCCGTGTATTGAAAAATGACTTTGCACAGTGGCATGGCTCTGTGCCAGGGTCCGTGCTTTGGGAGCTGTGCCGCTGCACGCATGGCACCGGGATATCCGCTGCTCCGAGAGCGTTCTGCAGCGGTGGTGGACGCTGCGCTGGAAGCTGCTTGTTTTCCTGCAGGGAAATGTGTCGCGGTCCCTTCCTGTGCGTGGCAGGACACGGGGCTATTGATCGGCTGTTGGTACAATTCGGTGCATCCAGTAGTATTGCAGATGCATTTTCAACGAGACCGAAAAAAAAGAAAGGAAAAGGAAAAGGAAAGGAAAGGAAAGGAATAAGATGCTCTCTGCAGCCTCTAATGGTTATTAACATCGCAACATTTTCTAACGTGCTTTAAATTCATGATGACTATGGATTTTTCTAACCACTTCACTATAGTTTTGTTCCATTCAGGCTAAATTTCTGAGGCTTGCCACTTCTGTGTAACAATTGCAAAACCTCCCAGCCTTATTGCTCTGTCCTCTTCCAGGTTACTCATCGGCAGTCCAGAAGTTCTCCCAGACTTTGCAGTCCTTTCAGTTCGACTTCATTGGTGACACCCTGACGGATGATGAGATTAATATTGGTAAGTTTTCTTCTTTTTGATGCAAACTTTCAGTAACTGAGAATGTCTCTGAGAATTTGCCTGCGCAGATGGTTTTTAAACAGCATCAGGAGCCAGGTTCCTCAGATGCCAGTCAGCTATTCCATGGAGTATTTTACAAAATTAAACATCCAAAAAAGAAAGAAAAGCTTTAGTCAGGCTGTTGTTGAAGAGTGGCTGCAAATGTGACATTGCCGATGGTGTGTCTCTCAGCCATCGCTGAAAGGGGAAGGAAGTAAAGCCTGTTCTCTTGATTGTTTTATTTAAAGCAATTTAAAGGAGATTGTAGATTGCAGCTTGCCCTTCAAAACCTGATTTCCTTTATGGAAAGTCTCTAGGTAGAACCCGCTGGAAATGAGTCAGCCTCCAAATCTCGTGGCAACAGAGGTACTGTGTTTCCAAACGCATCTGAATAAGGGAAAACGCTGGGAGGTTCAGAGGGATCTGAAGCAAAGAGCCACCCGAGGAAAGGAGCATCCCTCCTCTCGGCTGGAGGGGACAAAGCTCTGACGTCCCTTGTCCCTGTGCTGCCTCTCTGCCTGCCTCCGTGTTCTGGGCACGGGAGAGGAGCAGAGCCCGCCGGCGGTGAGCTGCCGTGGGCAGACGGTGTGGGGGGGCTGCGGTGCCTGGCGGGCGAGGGAGGCTGCTGGAAGTGGCAGAGGCTGAACAGGGAGATGGTGGGCGGAGGAGAACAAGAAGAGATCACAGCAAATGTAAAACACTCTGTGGTGAAGCGAGCATATTTCCCTACTTCTGTTTTTGTTGGGAGATGTATTTGTTTTGCTTTTTCGAGAAGAGGTCCCTGGTTTCCCCGGATGAAAAGCCGGCGCTGTGCTCCTCCTCCCGCACCGAGCCCCGCGCTGCGGCTGGGGCTGGGCGGCAGTGCAGGGCTCTGAGTCCCGAACAGCAGCAGGGTGTTGACATCTCCGCAGCAGCTTCCATCTCCTCCGAGGGTGCCAGAGGCCTGCGTGGGAGCGCAGGAGCTCATTTGATGTGCAGGATATGGGAGTGAAGCAGAACGTTCCCAAGCACTTCTTATCGTACTTGAGGGAATGTGTTTGATCTGTAAATACGACTAAGGGGGCACTTTCTTCTTTTCATCTGGGCAGACAGTGGGCTGACACTCCTGCACGTCGGGTGGTGGCTTTGAACACTGGAAGTGGGAGGCAGGGAGCAGGTGCTGGGCTGGCGTGTCTGTCCTGAGCAGCGCTGTCCCCCAGGGATGTTAACTGTCACAGACACACCCACATCCCTCTGCCCGTTACCGGCCCAGGACTGAATCAGCAGCTCAGAGATGAATGGAGCAGTGGAATCAGATGGCGTGTTCCTCCCTCCCAGGCATGGGAACCTGAAATCCTCTGGCTGTAGGCAGCTGCCAGTCTTGGCAGGCTCCGCCGCGTCCCTCCCGGGCAGTCCCCGGTGTGGCTGGGCAGGCAGCGGCTGCAGGAGCCTCACTGCTCTGCTCCAAGGGTTTGCCATCGTCCACCCCGGTGCTCCCGGCCACTGCGGCTCTGGCAGCGGGGTGCAGCCTGAGCCACGTGTTTGTGGTCCAGGGACAAATTCTGCGACCGCAGCCAGGAAATGTGTGCCTGGACTCTTCCTGCAGAGCAAGGGAAAAAAAAACATCCCGTGAAAATTCTAAGCACTGACATTTTCCCTGAAAGTTCAGGGCTGGGTTCTCTTTCTCCCCATGATAATCCCTTTCCTGGCTCGGGGTCCCGGTGTCTGTGCACACTTCAGGTTTCCCATCGTCCTGAGTAACCGCAGTGGAAGTCGGCGTGTCGGCCCTGTGGTCGGGTGTAACGAGCTGTTAGGAGGCTGCATGTGCCGGGCTCTGCAGCCCTCGCTCTGGAGGAGGGCTCAGAAGTTACTGACTCATCAGGAGGGTTGTGTTTTGATGATGCCAGCTGAGGGATTGTGTCACGAGGCTGTGGTTTCTCCCTTTTGTGTCTAGCTCAGCAACTGCAGAGTGAATCCTTGGATGCTGGAAGCTTGTACTCGCTGGCTGTGCAGCAGCGTCGCGGCTGGGTCTCAGCAGAAGGACGGGTACCTCTACGGTACCGCCCACACGTGAGGGCAGAGGACCCTCAGCTTGCAGCTGGAGCACAACTGCATCCTCTCCCTGGTCTGTGGGATGAGCTGTTGCTGTGCATGCCTCGCTGTGTGTTCCCTGGCGTGTCACCCTGCCCGGCCAGGCGTGCCGGAGCTCGGGATAACGCCCTGCTCCAGAGCACTGGTGTCAGCCAGGCACTCCAGAGTTCTGTGCGTCATTCCCAGACAGTCTTTAGATCGCTCAGCACTGCTCAAGTGCCTCCGTGTGCTTTGCAGCGAGTGCAGGGTCCAAACTGCAAGCACCAGAGCTCCTGGAGGTTTTGCAACACAAGGCACCCTGTGCCTTACCCACGGCGGTGCAGGGGCGGGCACCTGGCTGCCGGACCCGTCCCCAGCGCTGCTCCCGGCTGGTGCTGTGGGAACCCTTCCCAGCAGACTCCCAGGCAGTTCCCAGGTACGCTGGGGCAACGGGATTGTTCCCCGCAGGCGTTCAGCATGCAGCCACGCCGGGTGCGTGGGCAGGTGTTTGTCTTGCAGCCTCCCGGAGAACCGAGACTCTTGCGGTGCTCCTCGTTTCAGGGCTGTTAGCGCTCTTCTGGTGAGAGAGGTTTTCTCCCCTGCTCCAAATTCAGCCCCTTCCTGAATTCTCAGGGCAGAAGGATGGGCTGAGTGTTCCCTCCTGGGGATAACCCTCTTGGTGTGTCCAGCTGCTCCTACCCCCTCTCTGTTTTCCCCAGGCTAAATAAACCTCATTGCTTCAGGTTGTTAAAGGAAATGTTTCATATTATTTTTGTTGTGGTTGGACTTCAAGAAAAGTGCTGATCAATGAGATCTTTTTGTTTAATTTTTAACATTTTGGGGCGTGGTGTCAATGTCTGTGACCGTTTCTACACGTGCTGCCTTTCCTTCGAAGGTACACGGACTTTGTGCCTCCTGTCACTGAACGTAATCTTTGTCATTCCAGGCTGGTTTCATTGTACAGGCATGTCTTGGTTATCTCCTACATCCCTCCAGGAGCAGCCCCTCCTCTCCGGTGCGTGGCCAGCCTTTACCCATGGCCTCACTCACTTTCTGTCAAAAGGGGCCACCTCCTCTCCGGGTTTTGGTGATCCTTTAGGCAGCGATGCTGGGGTGCAGCCAGATTTGGGTACCCAGCGTGCGTCCCAGCTCCCGTGCCACACCCCAGCTCCGCTGACCCACCTCTTCTTCTCTTCGCAGCCGAGTCCTTTAAGGAGTTTGCCGAGCTGCTCCAAGAGGTCGAGCTGGAGAGGTCCATGATGGTAAGATGATCTGAGCCATGCTCTGGTGGTTACCGCCTTGCTGCAGCATTTCAGCGCTGAATCGTGGCCAAACACCACCACATGCCTTGGTGTGAAGCGTCCCATTGCAGGGAAGCTGGGAGCGCTGGGGCGTTGTGCTTTTTACCATGGTGCCACAGCTGCGTGCCCTGAGCAGCGAAGGGGAGGTGCTGGGTCGGGGGGAGAGGTTGTCCCATGCTGTGTCCCAGCCCTGTCCCATGTGCCAGGTGGTCCCAGAGCCCCTGGACCCTGCTGTCAGCAGCCCAGGTGTGTCTGAGCTGGTAACAGCTGGCTTTGTGGTGAGACAAAGTGCTGAAGAGTAAGAAGTGAGATGTATTATTAGCTTTGGTTTTGTTGGGTGTGAGCTCACCGGTCCCCCCGTGCCCCTGCCGCTCCTGAATGGTGATGGGCTGCCCTCGGTCCCCCACTGCGCTGTGCCCTCTGCCTGTCCCGAGCTCCTCCAGAGCGAGAGCTGGCTTCCCCTTTCACTCCTAATTCCAGGAAAAACACGAAGGTTGGGCTCGGTGGAGTGCGTTTGCAGCGTGCCAGGAATGTGCTGCTGGCTCTGCCGCCCGCTGCCTCGTGCGGTGCTGGGGGCTCGCGCCAGGCTGCGGCTGGGCCAGTGCCCCGGGGTGGCTGCGGGGCCACGGGCGGGCAGGGAGCGGGAGGAAACCAGTCGAGGGGCTGGAGGAAAGCAGTAAGATATATCTTTATTAATGACACCCCAGGTACAATGGCTCCTTTCACAGTGGGGAGGTAGGTGGAAGGGATCACTGAAGGGATTAGGGATGCTTTTAGGGTTGCCGTCCAACTTTTCTGAATCTTGTGCGGGTTTTTGCCCTCTGCTTGCAGGACCGCTTTACAGTAGCTCACTCGGAAGGTCTCACGCTCTCACCATGCTCATCAGGTTTAATTACCTGAAAGGGCTGGCAGTGTAGTGTCGTGCCCCCTTCCCTTCCCCTCTCCCTTCTCTGGAGCTCAGGACAGAGCCTGGTGCAGAGACGTGGGGATGGGAAGAGGCGGCAGGTCATGTCCCAGTGAGCTGGTTGAGCTGGAGCCAGTGGTACAAGCTGGGGTGAGTTTGGCTGTGGATTCAGGGAGAGGGAGCAGAGTGTGTCCCAGGAAAGCATCTTTCAGACATCCAGCGGGAGTGGCAGAGGCACAGGCAGGTTTCCCTTCTTCCCCAGCCCTTATTGTCATTGTCTGACAGCATCTGTGGTGCTCACAGCAGTGCTTGTCTGAGTGACTTCACCTACAGACAGAACAAATTTGCAGCCAGAGACGTTAAAATCTAACAGTTCTTGGCTCCTAGTCCTGTTCAGCCTCTATTTAGGAGAAAAAATAATTGGTGTCCTGCAGTTAAACTGTTTCTTTCTTTGGGGTGTAGGTACAAAATGCTAGTGATTTGCTGATCAAACCTTTGGAAAACTTTCGGAAGGAGCAAATAGGATTCACTAAGGTAAGACTTGAACTCAATTTTTTTCTCACTTTGTTGTTATTTCCAAAATGTAGGCAATTGCTGCGCTCAGTTTCAACTTCATCCTTTCAGAAACTTCCCGGTGTAACACTGGCTTTCAGCTTCTGGCACGAGACAGTCCGTGCTGTGACTTTTAGTCTGATTTTTCAATTGTAAGAGGCTCCAAAAGCTTTTCCTGAATTCTTTGGGTTCTCTTCTGGTCTGATTCCAGCACTGTCTCCATCCTGAGCGAGGAGTGCTTGTTTCCACTGGTGATCAGGAAAGACTCCTTGCTTCTTTCCCTCTTCTCCCCTTTGTTCGGTGCTATGGAGAATAAAATCCTTTCACTGGCTAAGCGTGTGTTAGAGCAGGAGGGAGAAAGAGCCGCAGAGGCTGGCAGTCAGAACTCGGTTATAGTCATAGAGCTTTTGTTATTAAATAATTCAATAAAGCATCTAATGGGTCTTTCAGATGGACCAAACTTTTAAAGAAACAAACTATAAAAAGCAAATGCTGCACGTGTTGAGCAGAAAAGATTATTTTTCCTGTGTCTGCTATCGAGAAGTCCAGGTTCCATGTTACTCAGCAGCAGCTTGAAATGGGGCTGGCTCTGGCCCAGCTCAGAAATGGAGCTGTTTCGGAGAACGCTTGGGGCTTGGATTCAGCCCAGCCCATCTGGAGTCTTTGACGTTTAATAAATACAGGATTTGAGCAGCGATACTTGATCGCCATCCTGCCCTGCAGAATCCCCCGGTTGACTGGGCGTGCAGAACGCCTCTGCGAGAAGCTGCGGCAGCGTGAGCGTTGCGGAGGCGGCGGCCGCGGCTGTCGGTGCTGGGGAGGCAGAGCTCTGTGTTACGAGCATGTGGATGTGCCCAGGGCCCAGAGAAAACTCCCTCCTGGTTGATGCATCTGCATTAACCACAGGACCAGCACACAGTTAGAAAAGAGTCGTGGGGACAAGGTCAAGCTTTTTTTCCCCTCTGTGTTTATGGAACACTTAAGTCAAGAGGGCAACAGTCTGCAAACGTTGAGATTACAGCATTAAAGTGTCCTTCAGGCCATTTTCTTCTTGAGTAGCCCTTACTGTGTAAGGATTCCTTTATCCACAGCCCCGCACGCTCTCTGCTCCGAGAGCTGTGCTACCTCCTGCTCCGGAGGGGCCAGTGCTGGGCTCAGCACGGTCGGTGCCATGGCCCCTGTGGATGGCAAGGTGGGTCTGAGCGCTGATGTGGATTCACCTGGGAGCTTACACGGCCCTTCCCTGGTCCCTGTGGATGGGGCAGGGTGCTCCGGAGGCAGGCGGCAGGCAGGGCTGCGGCAGGATGCTGCTCAGGAGCAGTCAAGAGAGGTGTCGGCGTGAAATACAAACGAGGGCTGCTCCGCACAGCGCTCTGCCCGTGAGGGGTCCCTCCCCGTTTCTGCTGTGCCTCCGCTGGCTATGGCAGATCCTTCCTGATTTACACCCAGGGAGAGAGGCCAGGCTGGGCTGTGGATCAGACCAGAGACATGACACAGAGAATTTGTGCCCTCTGCTTCGCTTCCCATATTTTGGCAGAGTCGCCTTCTGTGAGATGTTTTCTGTTCTCGGTGCGAGATGCTGGAGCCAGATAGGAAGAGCCTCTGAATCGGGGCTTTGTGATGACTCTGGCTGGAGAGCCGCCAGCCAGTCTGACCGAGACATCTGAGTCGGCATTAACCCGTTTTCCCGGGATGAATGGAGTCTCTGGGTCAGATGGTGTGCTCCCACACCGGGGAGCGCCCGGGGGTGTCACGGGGACCCGCCGCAGCCACCCCCCTGCAGCTGCTTTCCCCTGCTGGCTGCAGACCTGAGGCATCGTCGCTTTTCCTGTGACTTGTTGGTAAATGTGTGTGTGTGCAGACCCCAAGAATGAAACCGGGGGATCCAGGATCCCGAGCTGAGCCGTTTCTCAGCCCTGGCCGTGGAACCTTGTTCTGCTCAAAGCTGCAGAGCTGCTGCAGAGCTGGCGCAGGACAGCAGCCCTGGTTTGGTAAGCATGGCATCAACCAACACGATGGAGACTGCTGCCCGCTGGGGAGGGCATGGGGGTGTTGGGGAGGCATGGGCATCGCTCAGGGGACAGAGCACATGGGCTGGTGTTTTTTTTCATTCTACGTTTGATCATATTCCCGGAGGCTGGGCTGCACGCGTGGTCCGTGCAGGCTGTGAGCACGGCAGGTTTTGTGCCCTGGGCCACCTCTGGTGGGACAGCAGCTGTTTGGGACCTTGGTGTGCCTGGTGCAGCGTGGAGGAATGCAAAGCTGGATGGAGGGACTGGTCGTGGCCTGAAGCCCCCGGAGCGCGGTGGTACTTAGCGCATGTTCGTGACCGGCAGAGCCATGTGTGCGTGCTGCAGCCGGAGGAAAGCCCCTCCTCGCCCTTTCGCAGGACAGACCCCTCGGTGCAGCGGGCTCAGGGCTGAGCTCCGGCGCTGGCTTCGCACCCGGGCAGCACCGGTCCGTCCCTCCCTGCCGCACCCACCCAGCACAGCCCTTGGCTTTGGGCGTGCATGGCGTGGGCGAGCCTGTCCTGGGGTTGGGGTGCTTTCGTCAAGAGCCTCGCTGCAGTCATTAAGTTTAGGAGGATTTGAATAGAAGTTTCATTCCAATTCCACTTGGAAGGAGACAGCTTTTTTTCTAAAAAACAAAACAAACACAAAACAAAACAAAAATGAAAACAGAAAGCAAAACAAAAAAGCCAGAGGGGGAAAAACTTGTTTGGACTCATTGTGAGCTGTTGGAGGAGTGTTTACTACACTCTGGGATGCTGAATAAGTGCAGTGTTTTCCAAAAACTTCTCACATAGGAGATTACACGTACTCCTAAAAGCACTTGGTTAATTCTGTTATTCGTATTTCATTAATTTTAAAAGAAAGGGAGGACAGTAACTTCTACTTCTTGTTTTTGTCTCTATGGGAGCAAGATCTAAGGAGCATTTGGGAGAATGCAGTGGGTGAGAAAAAAAAGACCAGGTTCAATTGAGTGTGCTTTTGTAGAAATGCTCTTTCTACACCCCTCAACAGCATTTTACTTTTTAAAAATCATCTTTTTTTGTACTAGCTGCTGATACATCATAAAAATGAGTTAAACTCAGACATGGAGTATTTTTTTCCATATGAACATATTTCCCTTTTTCCCATTTCTGCCTTTTGCCAGAGGGGGCTGCAAGCCGAAGCAGAACCTGCCGCCCATCCTGCACCTTCAGCTCCCCTCCAGCAGCAGCTGGCCGTTTCCCCAGACTGATTTGGGGTTTGAATTTATTCAGTGCTTTCTTCTGTATGGAGTGACGGTGAACCCATCACCGTGTGTGTTCAGTGCTGGCAGGCAGAGCTGGCCGCAGGGCTGGTGGAGCGGCCGCAGGGCTGGGCAGCCTGTGCTGCTCCGGGGACCCTGCTCCCTCCGGGTTACAGCCGCGTCTGCTGAGGCTGCGAGAGCGGAGCTTTCGAGGAGCACCCTCGCCCTGCCTCGCTCTGGGCACCTCTGCCTGCACGCGGGCGAATCGCCTCGGTTTCTCTCGGTGAGCAAATCGATGAGAGTTGGGTGGCTTCTCGGACTTGGCAAATGTCAGTGGGAAGGTACCGCTGTCCTTCGCTGAATATTCATGAGGAACTAATTTGTGCTCATGCTTCCAGATTGCGCTTCAGTCTGGGTGGTTTTTTTGTGTCAGTTTTTGTCTTGGCTTGCTCTGTTCAGCAGCCAACAAGCTGTTAGAAGCCTTGGCGTGACAATCAGGAGGGATTTGTAGTTCATCCTCCTGCTTTTCAGTTATATGTGAATTAGCCAGAGTGGGAGATGGTGGCAGTCCCCTTGCAGGGGCCGGCAGTGCTGCTCTGTGCCGTGCTCCTTTCCGCGTGGCAGCAGCAGTGCTCCAGGAGCGAGCTGTGCTCCGCGCGCCCGTGTCCATCTCGGCCGTCATTCCCGGTCCCTGGGGAGAGCTCAGCGCCGTGCACCCCCAGCGTGGCCGTGCTGGAGAAGGAGGGGTGCTCCCTGAACTGGCCTCTGGCTTTGGCGGCTCCCATTGCAGACGGGAAAGCCAGCCTGGGCTCCTGGCTGCTTGGGACCCGGCATCTCATGGCACAGGCTGGCACTGTGGAAGGGTGACCGTGCAGAGGTGGGAATTGCTGCTTCACCAACGCTTTTGCTTCTCTGGGTTTGGGTTTACATCCCAGGGGTGTTGGTCACGAGGGGGGTGTTCTGTTCTGACAGTCCTTCCTGGCACCGGCTGCAGTGCTGCTTGAATTAGATTTCACCCTCGGAGGCCTCTCTGCTCCTCAGATTTGATACGGATCTGCTGTTATTCTGAGGCGTGAATGTGCCACCGTGGAGTTACAGTGCCCTGGCTCTGCAGGGGACGGTACCAGAGGGTGCTTCCTTCAGGGGTACTGGCACTGCAGGTCTCTGCAGGCACTGGGCAATCCCTGGGGCGAGCTGGCTGCTCTCAGCATGTCCTGCTCCGTCAGGGACGTTCGAGTTGGTGCCTCTGCATTTTTCCGTAGTAACTGTGCTTTTGCAATAGTGACACACAAGGATTAGAGGGTCAGTGAGACCCAGCCCGTCCACAGAGACCCCCGAGAGGTGAAGTCCTTGTCACACTGTGTGCTGTACACCAGCTCTGTCTGGGGCAGCGTCCCCTGGGCTGGGCTCAGGGTGGGTGCTGCACGGTAAAACTTGCGTACGCTCTGTCTGCAAGGTTTGTGAGCTCTGCTAACAAAGAGACGATGACTTCCCTCCCACTCTCGCCCTTCTTGGTTTCTGCTTTCGTTCTGAGACTCTTCAGAAGCACACAACAAAAGCGTCAAAACAGAAAATTGCCAAACTCCTACCAAAGCTTTTCTTATCCTGGACACATCTTTGACGTTAAAGCATTTGCCCCGTTATTACTGAACCATGTGAACAGCACATAGCAAGCGGTGAAGAGGTTTTTGATGTATTAGTATGTCTCAAGTTTACTTAATATTGAAGAGATGGAGAGGGGAACTATAGCTCAATGCTGGGGCTTTTGCCACAATGCTGACACGGCAGAATACTTCCAGTGCCTCTGCCGCCAAGTATTGCCAGGGCTTGGTCATGGGGTGTAACTAAGGCCAGTGTAGGCAATGCGTTGTGAAAGCAGAGCAAATGGGAAGCGGCCTCCTCTTCTGGGTGGGTCGACCAGGATTTTTCCATGGGAATACTGAATTGCACAAAAGATCTTGGCGTTGTTGCATGTTCTTGGCTGGAAAATGCCCATAACTGGTTCTGCTTCAATTCTTGCATCTACAGGAAAGAAAGAAGAAGTTTGAGAAGGATGGTGAGAAGTTTTATTCTATGCTGGATCGCCACTTGCATTTGTCTTCCAAAAAGAAGGAATCCCAGCTGCAGGAGGTGCGTGTGGAGTTTTCTTCAGTTGGGTCTGGAAGCAACACCACCAGCTGCTCTAGATCTTCAAAGAGGGGGAAAAATCATCCCTTTCAGCAACTAGTTAAAATTGATAAGCAATTGAATGTACCTCAAGCCTAGATTCTCTGGATGAGACCAGGGAAATAAAGATGGTAGTTGTGGCTTTAGGCATTGTCATCGCTTGTTCTCACCCTATAGCGTGGGGCAGTGACCAGTTGTACTGGCACAGCTGGGGACTGGTCCCCCTTTCAGCTGGATTAGGGAACTCATCAGGCAGAAGAACGACTGGTTACTATTGGTTTTGCAGCATAGGTTCCTGCCTAGCTTGTGGTGCTCGCAGGAGGCTGTTGCAGCGGGCACGAGGGGGATACCCCGTGGAGCTGCTGCTGCTGGCAAACGTGCTGCGGCAAGAACAGAGAGCCCCGGCTGTGCCAGCCCACGTCAGAGTGGCTGGATCAAATCAGATCTGCCAAACCGCTTGTCAGATCAGCCTACGAGCATCTTTGCAAAGCAAGATTTGTGTAAGCTGTGGTAACACGGAATGCCACGTTGTCCTCCCCGGTGCTGCAGCTCTGCAGGCGCTGGCTTTGGGTGCAGCAGGAGTCGGGCGAGAGCATCGTGACACATTGTCCTCACTGGCACAGGGCTGCGGGGGGAGAAGGAGCTTGTGCTAAAATAACAAATAAGCCATGGGGGAGCCTTGTCCTTGCAGAGTGGGGTGAGGTTCTGGATCTGTAAATGAAAGGGAGCCAGAAAAGAGAGAGGAGTGGCCAATGCTGCAGCCTTCTGGTTCTGTGCAAAGCGTTCTAGCCCTGGGCTGGACACCTTCGGCAGGCTTTTTCTTGAGTGAGGACAGAAGTATTTGTGGGCTGACAGGCAAATGCTAGTCAAATATTGTCAAGCTAGATGTGGTGTATTTTCTTTTTTCACTTCTCCCTCTTTCTTCCAGGCTGACCTTCAGGTGGACAAAGAGAGACACAATTTCTTTGAGTCCTCCCTCGAGTATGTCTACCAGATCCAGGAAGTACAGGAAAGCAAGAAATTCAGCATTGTTGAGCCGGTAGGAGCTTCCTTTTCTTTCAGGCTTTGTTGTGTGATGCTCACATATCCTGGCTTGCCGACCGTGGCAGGAAGGGATGAGTTACCAGGCTGGATCCGGTCCTGGGGAGTCTCATGATGGAGCAGGAGTTAACCTTGCACGCTTGGATTGCTGCAGCCTAACAGCCTCAGCAGTGTCTGCTGGAGCACTGGGAAGCCCCGGGCTTGTTTCTCATGTCTGTAAGTCGATCCCGAGGAACAGGCTGGATGCTGTAGGCAGCTAGAGGTCTTGTTATGAAATGCCTGGGACACCTTGTTGTTACCTGCTCTGCTCACCTGTCACAGCTCGTGGCCATGTGCAAGGACCCTGCCCGGGGTGGGGACATGGGTGAGCGTGGGATCAAGCAGGGCTCGTGGATCTGCAGATCTGCTCTTGTTCTCCCAGCGGGGTCTTTCGTTTCGGATGTATTTTATTAAGACAGATGTGGGGGTGGTAGACCTGGGCTTTAGGGACATTGCAGTGGGTAAGTCATACTGAGACTTGCATCATTCCAGAATTGTAAGGAAAAAAATAACTGTATCTGTAGTTTCTGAGACCCCACTTCCTGTCTGTCTTTCCTCTGATCAAAAATATTGAAGTTTACGCTGTGTCCTTTCCCTCCTTTGCAGGTGCTGGCTTTTCTCCACAGCCTCTTTACTTACAACAACCTGACAGTTGAGCTCACGCAGGATTTCCTCCCGTACAAACAGCAGCTCCAGCTCAGCCTGCAGAATGTGAGTTCCTGCCCAGCTGAAGTATTTCTTGCATGTGACTTCTATCCTCATTGAAACACCTCTGGTGGCAAGGCTGTTCCATGCAAAACAGACTGTGTTTGCATTGTGGGAGGTGCAGATAAAGTTATTTCCGTCTCGGTTCCCATCTGTTTTCTCCTCTCCTGCACTGGAGAGCCTGCAGGTGCTATGGGAGTGGTTTTCTGTCCAGAAGGTGTTATTGCAACTGTATCATTTAACCTTGTGCATAAACAAGCTTGAGAATTTCTTCCAATTTAATGAGATTGAAATTGTACACATCTTCTAAAACTGCCTCCAATCTTGATCTTAATGATATCGGCTTATTACATGCTTTGGTAAGTTCCTCCACTGGCTAAGAATACCCACGGGGTAAATATCAGTGTCCTGTTTCTTTTATCCTCAGTCTGCCGTGGCTGGCCCTCGCTCCCGTGGAACAACAGCCATAAATCTGTGCCAAGCTGAGTGTGCTGCCGGCTCATTAATTGCTCTAAGTGGCGTTCCATAAAAATGCCTTGATTTCGTCCCCTGGGCTGACCTGACTCTTTAAAATGATTTCATGCCAAGCAGGGCAGCACGATCTTTTGAGGACTCAATGCCCGTGTTTGTAGGAGGATACGCCCGTTACCTAAACAATGGTGCAAAGAGCAGTTCAGGTGCTTCCTTCTGCTCCACCCAGCCTGAAAATGGGCTCAGTTTCTGTTACTGAAGGAGCAAGTGTCATCCCCGTCGTGACTCCTCAGCACCGTTCCCATGTGCGGTACTTTAAACCTTGTCTCCTCAGTCACCTTAAGAGCTGGAGCTTTCATGTGAATTTGGGGCGTAGCTGCCGCATTTTGTACATGGGAGGCTGATTCATTTCTGCCAGAGAACCTAAAATTTGACTGGGGGGTCCCTGAAGCTTGCTCTTTGCTCCTCTTCAAACGTTCTTTTTGTCTTCCCTTAACAGACAAGGAATCATTTTGACAGCACGCGGGAGGAGCTGGAAGACCTGAAGAAGAGGATGAAGGAAGCGCCCCTGACCTGCAAGCTCCCCGGGCAGCCGACCATCGAGGGCTACCTGTACACCCAGGAGAAATGTAATGGTTTTATACACACCTGAATGCGGTAAAGAACCCATGAGCCTGGGCTCCCCGGCCCGGAGCCTGCTGCACGGCCGCGGGCTGTGCTGCACAGGGCGTCCCTGCCTGCCAGTGCCCAGGGAAGCACCAGCAGCCGTAGCTGCCAGCTTTCCCAGCGGTGGCACGGAGCTTTCTCCGGGTTACATGAGCCGTGTAAGCAAGGAGCTAATTGCCCTGCGCTCGGATTAGATGAGATTTATTACTCCACTGTAGCGCTGGAGAGAGCAGAGCTCTGGCAAATCGCACCTTGGCTGCATTTCGTCAGAACCCGTCTCGTGTCCTGCCCGGTTTGCCTCTCGCGGCATCTCGGAGGGCACAGCTGAAGTGTTAACTGCAATGGGAGTTCAGCTGCTGAGAGCGAAACTTGTTGTGATGCTGTGTGGAATCAAATCAAGCCAAATGCAGTCTGTCACAGGCACTCGCTGTCGCTTTCCACGGCCATGCAAGCGTGAGACAAAGGCTGTACACGGAGCTGGGGCCCCGGGGTCCACAGACAGCTCGCTTTGGGAGCAGTTAGGTTCTGGATTCTGTACACCAATGTATTTATACATATATTTGTATGTATCACAGAATCANTGCCCCTTGTCCTGTCACTGGATGTCACAGAGAAGAGCCTGGCTCCATCCTCCTGACACTCACCCTTCACATATTTATAAACTTATAATATATATATTATATAAACATATTTTAATATATCATATAAACAAATAATATCCTGCTTTTAAAAGAAAACACATAGTAATTTTAGACCACAATCAAGTGTTGCATGTTCCTGCTCGCCAGTGACTGTTTGCTGCCTCTATTTATGTTTCCCTTCCAAATCCAGTATGAAGGGAGTTGTTCCTCCTGACAACTGTGGTTTAAAAACAAATTACAGAAAAAATATCAGTTGAAGTGTTTCATACAGGGGCGTTCAGGTAAGACAACACAGAAAAGTGACAATAAATCCAGTGTGATATAAATAGTTACTTTAGAGTGTTTTAAAGATGCTGTTGTCTTTACTGCCAAGTTTTCGTCAACAGGAAGAAATAGTGGTGTCTGTGTGCAACTAGCATTCAAGACACGTAGGATCCTGCCGGCGTAGGTCTTGGCTGGACTTGGCCAAACCAGCTTGGCTTGCAACCAGAGTCCCACAGACGCCCTTTCACCAGCAGTGTTTTGGGAGGGCGCGGGAGGTGGCTGCTGCCCTGCGCCCCTCTCCTCTTCACCTCCCCTCCTGGCTCTTGCTGGCGGAGGCCAGTACCCGTGGGGCTGGTGGTATCTGTCCCCAGAGGAACGCGGTGCTCGGGGAACAGCGGCTGTGCCATGCCAGCTGCACCCAGCCAAGGTTCCGACTCTGACTCCAGCTTCCCGTGTGTTTCTGCAGGGGCGCTGGGCATCTCCTGGGTGAAATATTACTGCCAGTACGAAAAAGAGGCAAAAACCTTACGGATGACGCCCATGGACCAGAAGCCTGGAGCTAAGCAAGTGAGTAGGTTTGGAGGGATGTCTGCACGCACTGACCCAGCCATCAGTGCCACGTCCTGGGAGGAGAGCCCAGCCCCGCGGCCGGGGCCAGCGCTGGTCCTCGGGATGTGCTGGCAGCGGGCTGGGTCCCGGGGCAGTGGCTGCGGCGGTGGAAGGGCTCCTGGGCACAGAGAGGAGTGGGCTTTGTGTCCCCTCCATGCCTGGCTGCGTCAGCGGGTGGTTTGGTGTCACCTGAAGGCAGCACCTCTGTGATGAGCTGTTCCCCCCCCCAAAGGACCTGCAGGGTGTGAGGCAGGTTGGTGTAACGTCAGTGGGGTTCAGACAGCGGGGACTTGCGAGTTTGGTCTGGCATGAAACTTCTGCCTTTCTAGACAAGCTGATTTTTATAATGATCCGTGCAGATGGGCGGTGGGCGTGCAGCCTGGAGTGCACGTAACCCTCTGGCAGCGACTGCGAGTACTTGAATGACTCGAGTCATTTGACGAATGCGTCCAGAAGCAGGGTTGCTCTGCCTTCGCGTGTTTGCACAGCCGCTGGTTTGGGATTGTGATTTCTGTTCTCAGGACTGGTTACAGGTGAGCAGGACTGGTGTCAGGAGAAGACAGCAGCTGCAGCTGGGCGCTGTGCAGTGGGGCAGCGACTGGGGACACTGCTGCTTTCACAAGGCGCTTTGGTTTTCACCAGCGTGCCTGGGAGTTCCCCGCCGTTCCTCGGCGTGACACAGGAGGGTTGGATGCAGGCATGGATGACGGACCGTGGCTCAGAGTACAGCAAGTGCGTCCAGCTGAGTCCACCGCCCTCCCCTGCCGTGGGGACGTCCCCAGGGGCTCCCCGGCCAGGCGTGCTGCTCTCCAGCGCCTGAGCTCATGGTCTGCTCTTTGGCAGCCCTCTGCGTGCTGCAGCAATAAAATAAAATTTATTTTTTGGAAACCTTTGGCAGAGTCCTTGGGAAAGAAACATCCAAAACCTTGACTGGAGAGATCTATTGTCATCTGTGCCGTAAACATGTCTAGTCAGGCCAATTAACACAGGGCAGGGGATTGTGAAAATGGCAATTAGTCCCTTTCCCTTGCAATCTGGTCATCTGCACCTTTGGGTCACAGCTGGTGGCACAGCCCCGAGTGCACAATTACAGCAGTGTTCTAAAAACCCCCAACAACCAGCACACGGCACAGTCAGGGGGTTATCCTCACGGCGAGTAAGCCAGAGGGGATCCGGGAGGAGGCTGTGGCTGCCGCCGGGCTGTGCTGGAGCCGCGGATGGCAGCTGTCAGAGGTCTCGCAGACGCAGCAGTGGTGACGGCCGGGGTGGTGAGCGCATTCCAGGGCTGTGGATTCAGCCCGGGGGTCTGGGTGGTTGCGGGGTCTCCGGGGTGTCTCTGCAAAGCCGTGGAGGTCTCACGGTCTCATTACAAATGGACTGAGCTGTCGAGTCAGTTAGTGCCCCTTAACTAAGGGCAGAGCTCAGCCCACAGGTATGTTGTTAGATCTGTTTGGACCATGAATGCTGTGGATAATCAGTAGCGCTGATCAGCCCTGATAAAAACTAGGACCCAGCTGTGTCAGATGCCAGATAAGTGTGGTCCTGGCCCCGCAGACCAAGCGGCTGCTTCTCGAGGCTGTTTGCAGCAGGGTTCTGCTCCGCGGGGGCTCAGTGCTTGTTGCTGAGATATTCAGCGTGTGTTGGCAGGGTAGTGCCGTGAAGTCTACAACATTTTGTGGCTGAGGCAGGGAAGCTGGGCTCGCAAAGCCTTTGATCTCTGTCTTTATTGATGTTGGGAAGGACGGTGTGTGCTCCTGCTCCCGTTGCCGTTGGGTCGGCCGGGCAGCCGCTGGGAGCTCTGCGGGTGGTGCTGTGCTGGGCTGCAGCCTGCGGGTGCTGAGGAACCCAACACCTGCTCCTGTG
>VZTO01022256.1:25387-42727 GCA_013400615.1 Syrrhaptes paradoxus
GTGGGGCAGCGACTGGGGACACTGCTGCTTTCACAAGGCGCTTTGGTTTTCACCAGCGTGCCTGGGAGTTCCCCGCCGTTCCTCGGCGTGACACAGGAGGGTTGGATGCAGGCGTGGATGACGGACCGTGGCTCAGAGTACAGCAAGTGCGTCCAGCTGAGTCCACCGCCCTCCCCTGCCGTGGGGACGTCCCCAGGGGCTCCCCGGCCAGGCGTGCTGCTCTCCAGCGCCTGAGCTCATGGTCTGCTCTTTGGCAGCCCTCTGCGTGCTGCAGCAATAAAATAAAATTTATTTTTTGGAAACCTTTGGCAGAGTCCTTGGGAAAGAAACATCCAAAACCTTGACTGGAGAGCTCTATTGTCATCTGTGCCGTAAACATGTCTAGTCAGGCCAATTAATACAGGGCAGGGGCTTGTGAAAATGGCAATTAGTCCCTTTCCCTTGCAGTCTGGTCATCTGCATCTTCGGGTCACAGCTGGTGGCACAGTGCCGAGTGCACAATTACAGCAGTGCTCTAAAACCCCCAACAACCAGCACACGCACACGGCACAGTCAGGGGGTTATCCTCACGGCGAGTAAGCCAGAGGGGATCCGGGAGGAGGCTGTGGCTGCCGCCGGGCTGTGCTGGAGCCGCGGATGGCAGCTGTCGGAGGTCTCGCAGACAGCAGCGGTGACGGCCGGGGTGGTGAGTGCATTCCAGGGCTGTGGACTCAGCCCGGGGGTCTGGGTGGTTGCGGGGTCTCCGGGGTGTCTCTGCAAAGCCGTGGAGGTCTCACGGTCTCGTTACAAATGGACTGAGCTGTCGAGTCAGTTAGTGCCCCTTAACTAAGGGCAGAGCTCAGCCCACAGGTATGTTGTTAGATCTGTTTGGACCATGAATGCTGTGGATAATCAGTAGCGCTGATCAGCCCTGATAAAAACTAGGACCCAGCTGTGTCAGATGCCAGATGAGTGTGGTCCTGGCCCCGCAGACCAAGCGGCTGCCTCTCGAGGCTGTTTGCAGCAGGGTTCTGCTCCGCGGGGGCTCAGTGCTTGTTGCTGAGATAATCGGCGTGTGTTGGCAGGGTAGTGCCGTGAAGTCTACAACATTTTGTGGCTGAGGCAGGGAAGCTGGGCTCGCAAAGCCTTTGATCTCTGTCTTTATTGATGTTGGGAAGGACGGTGTGTGCTCCTGCTCCCGTTGCCGTTGGGTCGGCCGGGCAGCCGCTGGGAGCTCTGCGGGTGGTGCTGTGCTGGGCTGCAGCCTGCGGGTGCTGAGGAACCCAACACCTGCTCCTGTGATTCTTTCCTCCAGCCACGGCTTTCATTTTCTCTCCTAGGGCACCTTAGACCTGACTCTGAAATCCTGCGTAAGGAGAAAGACCGACTCGATAGACAAGAGGTTTTGTTTTGACATTGAAACTAATGAAAGGTGAGACAGCCTCCAAGCCTGCATGAAATCGCTCTTTGGTGTTTATAAAGCAACTTTTGCTTCATTTTCCTGCCCGTCCTGGGTGGTCTCTGTGCAGGTCGGGGACCATCACGCTGCAGGCGCTGTCGGAAGCCAATCGCAGGCTGTGGATGGAGGCCATGGACGGGAAGGAGCCGGTGAGTGTTTGCGGAGCTGCTGCTCGGCGTGAATCCGCTGCCGCACAGTGTCCTCTGCCGGCGGGTCCTGGGGACGAGCGGGGACACAGCCAGCTCCTTCCTGATGTCACCTCCCTGCTGTTGCTCACCTGTCATTCAGGCATCGGTTCAGCTGTGGCACACCTGAAATGGGATTTCGTGCCCTTCTGCTGGTGGCACAGCTTGTGACGGGGGTTTGGGTTTCCCCCTTTAAAGCCCTGGTACGTCCCCAGTTGTGCCAGACCACCTAGGGACTTGCTGGGTCCGGAACACCCCGTATTTCTGTGGCTCCCAACTCACTCTCCACTCCGCGGGGGGGGGATTTTTTGCCTGTCCCAGCTCTGAGCAGCGGTTGGAAAGTCTGGGCCATGGGAGCAGCCCCCTGCACCAGTGCCTGCTGGCAAAGCACTGGCTCCTGTGTTCTCCCAAACGTCCTGTTCAGGGACAAAGTTTTGTGTTCGGTTTTTGGGAGACTTGTTTCCTAGAAATAGGTGCTCCAGTGAAATGTAGGAAGTCAGCAAAACTCATTTATTGTGTAGATAACGGTATCTTGCTTAATTATAAAGTGACATTTGTTTGGGAGATTGTTTGCGATTGGCTTTGGATGGTTTATGGGTTGCTGTATTTTCTTCTGAAAAGAAATGTTAAATCCCATTGCATGATGTTTTTGTTTGTTCCTCCTCCATTCCCTGCCCTTTTCAGATCTACCACAGTCCCATCACGAAGCAGGAAGAAAGTGAGTCCCTGCTGCTGCTGTTCCTCTGAGCTGTCGGCGCTGTGCGGGGTCGGGCGGTGGGTTCCCCTGCAGACACGCTGGCCCTGGGGTGCTGCTGGACAGGCGGTTTTCCCTCCACGGCAGCAGTGTAACTTCGTTCCTTTTCATCCCAGGGTCTGATACTGAGCCCAGATACGAATAAGTTGCAAAGGGTCAAAGTTATGGATTGCAACGTGCAGTTTCTATTTAGCAAGCACTAGCGGGATGCGGAGTTCAGTTTGCACCCCTAAACCCCAAAATAACAACGGGGAAAAAAGATCAGTGAGAGAATTTGAGGACATTTCCCTTAGCAAAGGTTAGAATAGGGAAATGGAGGTAGCCCTTAACTCTGGGCTTCATTAGCTGCCTGAAAACCTGCATTCTGTGTCTTAGAGCTCACTTTTCTTAGCACTGTAATTAGCTGCCTTTAATGAGCATGGAGGTGGCATTATCAGAGGCAGAAGCATGAAACTTGTTGTTCGTCTGTGTTTGCATTACGCACCTGGAAAGAATGAGACTCAGTGGTTCCCAAAAGTAAACACTCTATTTTTAATAGATTAGTGCTGGAAAGACTTAAGTCGTATTATAGCACTTGGTACCAAGTACTGGGTGGATCTGTGCCTGACAGTGTCTTTGCTCACTCCTGTGCTAGAGCTAAGGTACGTCCGAGCTTTTCTTCGCTGTTGCTCAGAGAAGAGAGAATCGTTACAAACAACTCGCTGAAAACACAGTGGTTCCATAGGCTTCACCAGCACAGCCTGTGCTGTGGCTGGAGTTGGTCCAGATGTGTCTTGTGGCTGTTTTTTCAAGCAGAATGTTGGTTTATATTTAAAAAAAAAAAAAAAAAAAAAGGAAACACGCCCCCCCAAAAATCCTACAACTTCTCTCCCCGCCAAAAAAAACCAAACCAAAAAAACCTATAACAGCATGGTCATTTAGGAAGAATTCAATAATGTTTGCACTGAACCAAAAGATATTTCACGTTATAACTTGAACACTATATATATATATATATATATACTGGAAAAAATATCAGAAGTAGTAGTATGGTGACAGAAGTTGAAATACATGTGTAGGAGAAAATCCTGATTTTGTACCTGCTTCATGGTGCCTGCAAGACAGGCAGAGAGCTGGTCTGTGGTTAATTGGCTGGAACAAAACTGTGTGTTCTGCTTTACTCAGCATATCAAGCTCTATTGTTTTTGCTTCTTAATCTAGTCAAGTAGATAAGCAGAAATTACATGATCCTGTGATGTGGAAGAGCTTTAACTGCGCATTTTGCAGTGCTCTGGAAATGATTAATCAACTCCTTATCAGACACAAATTCGCATGTGGCGGGGCTCTGATTTACGCTTTTATTATTAAAGACAGGAAGGGGGGTAGGGAGCAGGGCTGTAACTCAAAATAGATGCAAGGAAAAATGGAGAACACATGCAACTAATAATTCCTTGTCAGGATTTAGGGCATGCCTGTGTTTGCATGGCGGGATGTACGCGATGCAGATGCACGCGTGAACCCGGCTCTGTGTGCCGAGCAGGGGCTGGGCTGGCTCCTTCCCAGCGGTTTTCCGTGGGGAGCCGTGTGCCGGCGCTAACGCTGCTTCCCTTGTCTGTGGCAGTGGAGCTGAACGAGGTCGGCTTCAAGTTTGTGCGGAAGTGCATCAACGCAGTGGAGACGAAAGGTGAGGTGCTGGCCAGGGCGGCGGGAGGTGCCCCCGTCCCGGCGTTGCTTCCCGTGGCCTCGGTTCTGCTGTGTTCTCTGCAGTGGGGTTAGAGAAAGGAGACGTTGGCTTTTAATGGGAGAGTGCATGTCGGAGGGGTGGACATCCCGCGCTGTTTGCTCTGTCATTGTAGCAGGTTCAGTTGGGACTGAATTTCCACTTTCATGCTGTTCTCAGTCATGGGTTTCTCATCTTTGGCTCTGAGAAATGCTGGGCAGGAGGAGAACAGCTCGTGCGGTCTCTGTGCTGGGTGTGGGGTTATCCAGCCCCGTTAAGAGCAGCAGGACAGAAGCACCTGGGGGATGATCTCTCACCCTCTGGTCTTTGTGAAGTGCCCAGTCCCTACCATTGTACATTGCTGGCATGGGCTGTCAGATGAAGATAAATCCCCCCGTCACAGCGGGATGCCCAGCGATGCAGGGGAAGGCGGCTGGTTTCGTCTGCAGAGCTTTGAGGGCTGCAGGGAGCGCAGTGGGGGGATGAGACCCTCTGGCAGGGCCGGGCAGGTGCAGCGGTTCTGTCTTTCCCAACGTTGGCTGATGGTTTCAGAGAATCTGCTGAGGGTGGTTCCCAGGCAGAAGCATTTCTGCGGAGCTGACAGCCCGGAGCTGAGTGCCACTAGATGGGGCTTTGGGACTTCCCAGCAGCTCAGGACCCTGGGCTGATGCTCTTTGGTTTCCTCCCGCGCAGGGATTACCACGGAGGGCATCTACCGGACTGTTGGCAGCAATATTCAGGTGCAGAAGCTGCTGAATGCCTTTTTTGGTAAGAATTAATTATTCCATGCAACTAGATTGCTCGGGGTTTGTGCTGTTTAAGAGGCACAGAGAGGATGGGTGTTCACAGGGAGAAACGTCGAGCAGGGTTTTGGACCCTGTGGCCCCTCTGGGACACATCTTCCCCTTCTCTGGGCTTTTTCTGCAGCCAACTCCAGTGTCTCTGCCGTTAAACAGCATTTCTGTGCTGGTGGGCAGCCCAGAGTGAAGTGAGCAGCAGCGAGATAAAGCAAGGCAGTGACCCTGGAGCAGCAGGGACAAGCTTTCTCCCATCGTGTGCTAAAAATATTCAGGCATTTGGGAGTCACGTGCTGGGGACACGTTCCTCCCACAGGCTCGGGGTGCAGGACAGCGGCCAAGGAGAGATGAGCCCTCGCCTGGTGACTAATGACTTAGCCTGTGGTTTTATTGTTTCTTGATTCTCACCCCTCCTGTGTGTAGCTCTGTGGTTTTCTCCCCCAAACCCCACCAGTGAGTGGCTTTTTAATTTTATTTGTATACATTGCTCTGCCCCACCGTGTACAAACCCCTGATGGAAAGTCCAACAACGCAGCAGTGACTGCTGCAGAAAGATTCCCTCCTGAACTTCAGGAAGGAGATAGATTGGTGGGTTTTTTTTGTCTCTAGTCTTATTTCTTTTTTTTTTTTTTTTAATAAATCATGCAGTTTATTTCTGTCATCCAGCTGCCCCCCATTCTCCAGCCAGGTCCTTCATCATGCTATGGAAACGATGCGGCTGTTCGGTGAGGGTGGGCAGGAGCAGAGCATCCCTCCACGCTGCCGTGCCTCCTCCTCCGGGCTCCCTCCTCTCCCTCCAGCGAGAAGGAATGTTTCCAGAACAGCCGTCAGGGGAGTAGCTGCGAGGGAGGGATTGGAGCTGGACACTTAGATTACTTTGGATGTCAGAAAGCTTGTCTTGGATCTGTTGAAATGTGGCGTTTCTACCAGTCTTGGCTGTGCTGGGAAAAAACAAACTGTAGAGAATATGCCCTGGCTAACTTCACAGCACCGCCTAAACGTTCCCTTCTGCTGCTCCCTGTGCCCCTGGTTAGCACTGCCCCTTGGCCTCTCCGCCATGCGGACGCTGCTGCTCTTCTGCTTTTCCCAGCCGTGAGAGTCGGAGCTTTCATCGTCTGCTGCTGTAGCTCCACGTGTCCCGACAGCGTACCCTCCCGGAGACCCTGCTGTTTATTAACAGCCTCAAAACCGACCTTATTTTAAAGCAGTTTTGTTGTTCTTCCAGATCCAAAATGCCCAGGGGACGTGGATCTCCAGAGCGGCGATTGGGACATCAAGACGATCACCAGCTCGCTGAAGTTTTATCTCAGGTAGCGCTGCAGGTCACCCCTGCCCTGAGCGGGCGAAGGAGCTGGGGGGAGCTGCCAGATGTTAACATCTGCCTGCTGGAAAGGGCAAAGAAGTGACACAAGCTCTGGGAAGAGGAATGGATATTTTAATTTTAATTTAATTCTATTTTTTGAGAAATGTGCCTGTTGTAGAAACCCCCCATCCTATGGGGAAAGCTGTTTAAACAATACTGGGGGGAGATGCTCCTGGGAACCGGTGGTGCTGGAGGGTGAGCGGGTTTGCCTGTCAGTCCTTCAAGATCAGTTGCGAGCAGGTCGCGCTGCCCTGCCAGAGCTCAGTTTTCTTTCTGGTTATTGCAGGAACCTGTCTGAGCCCGTCATGACGTACAAGCTCCACAAAGAGTTGGTCCTGGCTGCCAGTAAGTCCCGCAGCTCCCTGCCGACAGTCCCTGTCCTCCCCACTGGGACATGTCACAATCACTTGACAGAGCTCTGCCAGCCCGACATCGGGGCATCCGGCCACTGTCCCCTCCAGCAAAAGGAGTGACCCCCTCTTCTGAGTGCTTAATTGTGCAAGGAGGCGGTGGTATTTCTTCCCTTTCCTTTGCTATCGCAGTGCTCTTCCCTCTAACTGGGTTTCGTGCTCTTGGAGGGTCTGGAGAGCTGGGGGATGTCAACCTGAAATCAGCACAAGTGTCCCAGAAGAATTGTTTCTCGATAGGATTAATATATTTATTTTAAAACCTGTGAGGGGATGGGAAGTGCCGTTGCCATGCAGAGAGATAGATCCTTTCGGGTCGTGAAATTTGTCCTGGGATGCATCTGCTGGGACATGAAAGACACTTTTCTGCTGCAGCTCTTGGACTGAGCCACAGCCAGTGTTCAAGGAGATCAGCCAAGTGCACGGTGTCCTGACAGGGCATTGCCTGCGCTGACCCAGCCGGTCCTCAGCTGTCCTGCTGTCACGGCCATTTCGAATAAGGAGTATCTCTGAACTGGCTGTGTCCTTGGAGCATGTTGAGAGGCAGCATGCTGCAGTGGAGACTGGGGGGTACAGGGAGCTGGTCCTATCCCTCAGCATGGAAGCGCTGGCATTTGGGAATTCCTGGCACCCTCGGAAAGGTTTTGGTGTAAAGCATCCTTCACACCCCCTTGCACTCCACGGGAGGGTAGGGGAGCACCCGCCTCCCCTCAGTTTGGACCTCTGGAGAATTAATAACACTTGTTCTTTCTGGGAAAGGAAAATTTTCCACTACCTACTGATTGTGCTGAAGCCCAGGATTTATTAGTTTCAGAACTGGTTGGGCCCATGATGACGGGGTATGTGCAAAACCACAATCCCTCCCCTCGCTCAGAAACTTGCACCATTGAGCTTCCCAGCTACCAGGATCCCACACTATTCTTTTCACGCTGAGTATTTTATTGTTTCTTGATTATTTATGCTTCTGATGATGACCTTGTTGGGTCAGGGACTCCATTTTTTCCCTGCGGGACATTTACCACGTTGCTCAGCGTTGCAGGTGATGCGATGCCCAGCAGAGAGGCTGGTGTGCGGGGCGAGGGTGCGACGGGGAGCGCCCGGCCGTGCTCAGAGGCAGGGTGCGACCCCAAGCTCCCTTTCAAGCTTCATTTCTCCCTCTTTCCACCTCATTTTGTTTCTCACAATGGTTACCCTGTTGCTATGTAATCTCACTTTCCTTCTGCTTCCCATTGCCGGGTTTGGCCGGCCAGCCCTGCGTTGCAGGAGGAACAGCTCCCACGGATTTCCTTTGGCTTTATCTTTCTCTCCTGTGTTTCGTTTGAAAGTAGTGAGCACAAAACTTTTCTTTGTGTTATTTCTTTCCAGAATCTGAGAACCTGGATTACAGGCTGGGAGCCATTCACGCGCTGGTCTATAAGCTTCCTGACAAGAACAGAGAGATGTTAGAGCTCCTCATACAACACCTCGTCAAGTGAGCAAACGTTCTTCTCTAGAGCCAAAGGAGGGGGAATAATGGAATCAGCAGCACAAGCCTGTTTTCTATGTGGCAGGTTTGCAAAATTGTATCCACCACAGTCCCTCTAGGATTTTACGTTTGGACTGCACAAATGGTGTGATTATCCTTGCTAGCCGCTGCATTAAGTGATGCTTCTCCTTCTAATTGCCCCTTCTATCCCCTTTCTGACAAGCGCCAAGCCGGAAATAATTTTAAAATGAAAACACCCTCCGGCAGCAGCGCTGTAAATTGTCACCTCTCCCTCCAGTAAACTAAAACATTGGATCTGGGGTTTAGGAATGGCTGTAGGACCTGTGCCTGTGGGCTGAATGTGAAGCACACTTTGGTTTTATCTCCACCTGTGTGCATTCGGTGTTCTGAGCCCTTCAAGGAACACGACGGCGTGAGCGTGTCAGTCTCTGCTCGGTGGCACTGAGCAGCGCTGCTTCCACGTGTTTCCATCCATGAGCCACTCTGTTCCTTGATGACAGTGGCACCAGCACTGCATTGGGAAAGGGGGGATTTCCTGCCTCGTCACACCGAGGGCGAGGGCTCCGTGTGGCAGCGCTGCCCTCCCCACCCCGGGAGCAGCGGGGGAGCAGGAGAGGGGCTTGCGATGGGCCATGCTGGAGCTCCAGTGCAAGGCAGCCGTCCGTGTGGGGGTCAGGGAGGAGCAGGGCTTGCAGAAGCCATGGCTTTTGTGTGGCAGGGCTCGCGCTGGACCTTTGGAGAGGTGGCTTTTGAAACTGGACTGTCCGAAGCAGCCGGGGCTGGTTTGGGATTGTCACGCCTGATGCTCGAAGGCGAGTGCCTGGCCCTTGGTGCCGTGCCCCTGGCTGGGGTCCTGCCTGCCATCCACCTCCAGCCTTTCGCACATGTGGTGTGGTTTTCAAAACCTTTCTGTGGAAGCAGCAGAGCTGAGAGTGTCTGGAGTGCGGTCCAGTGAGGCTCACGCTTTGCTTGTGGTCACCGGGTTTATTCCTTAAGGCATTTACGCTTTGTTTCTGTTCTGTCTCCCCTTCGTGGTGACAGAAACCTCTTTAACAGCAGGGTACAGGGGAACCCAGAACTCATTACACGTCAGCATCAGTCTCTCCTCTGGTCCGCTCCTGGAAGCAGGGAGCACCCACCGAGCTGGGCTTGCACCTTCCTCCAGAGCCTGAAGGCTGCTGGACAGAGAGGCTCTGTTCTGGGAAAACAGTGGTTCTTTCAGAAAGAAGATGCTTATCGAAAGCCTCCGACATGTACTCCCTACAGTCAGTACTCCTCCTTCAGAGAGAGGAAAAATTGAAGCCAAAAGTCGGTTCTGAATAAGTAGGATATTCCAGTTTAAATGGTTCCTTTTGTGTGTGTGCCGTGCAGATGACTGTTGGTTGCAGAGTTAAAAGAGGAGCTGGGAGTGGGAAGGGATCCAATAAAAATGCTGTCAGCGTGTTGCTCTCCCAAACAGCTGCCCTGGCCAAACGTGCGTGTCATAGCTAGGGACATGTTTTATCTCTGGTAGGGCTGGGAAACAAATTCTGCTGCAACAAAATGAAGAAAATTGACGGACTGATTCTTCCTGTGTCTTTTTCTTATTGTTTGGAATAAGATCTGTTTAAAAAAAAGCCAAACCACACTAAAACCTCTTCCTTCTTTCCCTCCCCTCCGCAGCATCTGTGAGCACAGCCGAGAGAACCTGATGTCGCCGTCTAACATGGGGGTGATATTCGGACCCACCCTGATGCGAGCGCAGGAGGACACCGTGGCAGCGATGATGAACATCAAGTTCCAAAATATCGTGGTTGAGATCCTCATCGAGCACTTTGGGAAGGTACCAGTGGCAGCCCGGGAGAGCCTCCAGGCTGCTCCATCGTCTTCGTGTGGCAACAATGGAGAGCTCTGGCTCCTCTTTCTGGAGTCTGGGCTGGGGTTTCTGGAGATACCGTGCTGATCTGAAGTAGCCTGCTGGGCTGGGTGCACAGCTTTCTGTCATGTGGCGTTTCGTCCTCGACGGAAAGCAGAACAGTCCGCTCTCTGCTGCATTAGCGCTTTCTCCTCGTGGTATCTGATGTCACGCGGAGGGTTTGCCGGGTGGCTGGAGGATGATAGGGCTGGGTGTCAGTATCTGAAAACTTGAGCGGCGTTTGCGTTCCAATCAGTTTTCCTGATAGCAGCACTAGGTTCGAAGGAGTGGGTTGGGCCCTTCAGCTTTTCATAAAACTTTCCATTGGAGTGTCCAAACGACCTCTTTTGTCCTGGAGGAGGGGCAGGCTTGAAGCCATCCTTCACAGGAGGCTGGTTGCTGTGGGGGTTTGGGGCAGCGCGCCCAGGGCAGCACACAGGCAGACGTGATGCTCCCCTTTGGGGAAGGGGAGACGAGGCCGAAGTGAAAGAGCAAGGCTCTTGCGAAGGTGGAGATGAGTCAGAGCAGCCGAGCAGGGGACCGGATGGTGGCGGGGGAGTCGGCTGCGGTGCCGAGGGCTGAAACCGGAGCAACGGGATGAAATTGCTCAGAGAGACTTTTGAGTATCCACACGAGAAGCTAAATCTTTAATTAAGCCAGACATCTCTTTGCTTGCTTTTAATTTCTTCAGCGATAAGGTTAAGTTAGGAACATTTATTAGATGGAGCTTGTCGGTTCAGCGTCGGCGCTGGAAGTGTCTTGGGCTCACCCATGAGCAAACACTCCAGATGAGTCTGGAGGAGCAGGGACATGGTTTAGAAGGTGCAATATGAAGACTCTAAGGACAGAGTAACTATTCATTAAGTCTTTGTGGATAATGACTGTTTCCACAGCTTATATTTCAGTGCCATGGTTAAATTAAATGAGTTGATCACTCTGGAAACACCTTATTCACTGTACAAACCTTCTAAATATGAGGATCTGCCAATATCTGTGTACCTTCAGGTTGTTTAACTTGGATTTTCATTTAGAAGGCAGAAGCAGAGCAGAGGCTGCACCCTCATCTTAAAAACAGTAGGTTGTGGTGGGTTTTAGCGTGGGTTTCAGGCGTTGGAAAGCATCTCATGAAAGCAGCATTCTGTGGTACCTGTGTAAGCATCTGTGGGGAACTTTCTTTAGAAAACATTATTGGACACTTGTCAATATATAGGAGTGAGGGCGATGTTTCAAAAATAGTGCCCTGCTGCAGGTCATCCTTTGCTATTTTAATAACTTGTCAGCTGCAGCTTTTAAATCACAGGCTCTTAATGTCACAGCAAACTCCTCTGAATCCAGGCAGGAGGAGTCCACCGGACTTTGTGTTCTGGAGTGGGAAGATGCACTGCCCAGCACAGGGCAGAGCCTCTGCTGGCACTGGGCACCAGCAGCCACGGAGTGTCACCAAACAGCGACAGAAAAGCAGCTGAAATGGGCAGATGGGTGTTTGGGGCTTGTCAGGGTCTTGCCCTGGATGGGCAACTTGCTCTTTGGGATCCAGAAGGTTAAAGAAAGGGGGGGAGAGGGGCTGGTTTTCTCTCTGTTCCCCCATCGTGATTTCCCAGAACTGCTCTTTGGCTGGGAGACGGAAGAACATGCTTTTGGTTTGAATTACAAAAATTGTGTACTTAATCAAATCAGAATGTTAAATTTCTTTGTTTTAAAATTTTTCTTGGTGACACGATAAAATTGTTCTTCCGTACCAAAGCGTGCACCAAGGGAGCCGTGACCCTGCTCATCGGTGGGTCTGGCACCAGCTCCCGTCCTCTGGGCTCCAGCCATCGTGTGCCGACAGCCAGGCAGGGGCCAGCCCTGTGTCCTCCCAGAATGGGCAGCACAGCCTCGGGTCTCGGCTCACTCTTGAAAGCCTGATGTGAGCTCAGTCGATGTCCATGAGCAAAACACAAGAGCAGTTGGGTTTGGTCCTTAATGTGGTGGGTTAGATCTCAAGAGATTGCCCAGAGGCTTAATCCTTTTTCATCCCTGAAAAACCACGCTGACATAAATAAGAACCTCTGAATTAAACCAACCAAATAGGTGCTATATGACCAGCGAGGAGATAAAGCTCCTTATCAGCATTGTTTCAATGCCTATATTTCATCCCCGATAATGTCACGGTGCCACATGCTTCATCGTGAGCCGAGAGCTGGAGGGTTTTAGCGTTAGATCTAAACCTGCGGTGGTTTGTTTGGCTGCTTTCTGTAGATTGCCTCACCTTGCTGCTGCGGAAAACTTGATGTTTCTCAGAAACCATCAGCTTCAAAGCTTCTTTCCTCTTCTCCAGGATAATTTGCTTCTCCACGTTGTGTCTGTATTAGCGGTTTTGCTGCGTTAATGAGTTTGGTGCTGCAGTGGGTGTGCGGGGTGCAGAGCCAGCAGTGGGGCGGTGGGAGAGCCCCTGGTGGGATGCGTCTGTGCGGCTGCGGTGAAACACCAGCCCTGCTCCTGCTCCTGGCCTGGGGGGTCTGCGCACGCGCTGCGGGGGGCTGGGGTGGTGGGGGTGCCTTCATCCCCCTCTGCGGGACGGGGGGACCCTCGCTGCGAGGAGGCAGCCGCCTCTTCGTGCCGGGCTGGCTCATCCGAGCGTGTCTGCCTTCACAGATCTACTCCGGCCCCCCAGAAGACACCGCTGCCCCCCCGGTGCCCCCTCCCAGGGTGGCTGCCCGGCGGCACAAGCCCATCACCATCTCCAAACGTCCTCTGAGGGAAAGACCCGTCTTCTTCGGTGCTTCTGTGGAAGAGAGCGCAGGTCAGTCCAGCGTTCACGGGTGCCGTACCTGCCCCTGTCTCCGAGCTCCGTTCCAGCAGCAGCGCAGATCACAGCACCAGCGTTGCCTTTCCCGGGCTGTGAACGCAGCAGGCAGAGGGTCCCGTAGCTCAGTGAGAAAGGAAAGGAAAATAACAGTTCCGCATAGGCTGCATCGTCTCACCGCTCCAGCTCCACGGGGGTTTCTTGCAGCACTCTCCCAGAGCTAAACTAAGACCAGTTATTGCACGTGAGAAGCCCAGTTTTGGGGAGGAAAGGTTTTGCAGCTCCAGAGGCAAAAATGCAAAGTGATGCAAACAGAGCTGAGGAGCAGCGTGGGTGGGACGGGAGCGAGCGTGCAGGGGCCAGGGGTGGCTGTGTGCTGCTGGAGCCTGGTCCTGCCAGCACCCGTCCGTCCCGAGAGGGCTGCGGGGTGGGCTGGCTGCTGGGCGTTTCACATCCGGAGCAAGAGCACCGGAGCACTTCTCAGGCCCCAGTGCTGGTATTTTCTAGCCCAAGTACAACTCTGCTGTTCCATTTGTTTGATTGTAAGGAAATGGTAAGGCCCTTATTATCACGTCGAAGGGCACATCAATTTAAAATCATGTTTCTCTCTGCACACCATTTGCTATAACTGTCGTTGGAAGCTGTGCCCTGGATCGCATCATCACCAAAGAGATGAAAAGTCTTTTTCTCTGTTTTTTTTCGCTTTTCAAAGCTTTGATGATGTTTTAGGCTTAATGCTACAAGTACACTTTTTGGCACTGGCAAAACATGATTGATTCAAATTGCTCTTTAAAATCACAAAGCTGCTTGTGTAGCTAGCGCTGGCCTTGCATTGAAATGTGTCTCAGAACGGGGAGCAGGACCGTTACGGTTTGACGGTGCCAAGGCAGCAGGGTGCAAGCGGTTTCATAGCAGCGCTTCAGCATCCTCTGCCTGGGTCTCTCGCACAGCAAGCGGGATGAGACGAATGATTTTTGGAGGGATGTAACAGCATGGTGCAAAACTTCTCATAAGCAAGAGTACTGGAAATGTAAAAGAAACCCCTAGGTCTATTCTGTTACATTCAGTGTTCTTTCAGTTTTCTTTCTTCCTCAGCATTTGCATGAGCCACTCGCTGTTTGCATTTGCTCAGAGTGAGGAACCATCGCTGCCAAAGCAGCCGTCTCCTCCGGGCTCCCCACCACGAGCAAGCCAGTCCCTGGGTCCCCCGGAGCCGTGCAGCCCTGGGGGAGAGCTCTGCGCTCCGGCAGGGCAGAGACTGCGACGCCTCTGCGCTGTTTCCTAACCGCCGGCTGTCTGTCCCCGCAGCGGACCGGCACGGGCAGACACCCAACGGCGGCACGGAGCCCCCCAGACCCCTGCACCGCAGCCGCCCGCCAGCTCCCCGGCCGGGGGGGGACGAGCCGGGGCGTCCCCCCACCGAGGGCCGGCCTGACCCACGTGCCGAGGCGGAGGTGGGGAAGCTGGTGGCCAGGCTGCAGGACGGAGTGGCGAAGCCAGCCGCCAAGGCTGCCAACGGGCTGGTGGCCAGCCCAGCCCTGAGGACCTCCACGCTCCAGGCCAGGAGACCGGCTCCGCGGCCGGGGATCTACGGCAGAGAGGGTGAGCATGCGCCCGGGGTTGGGCTCGTGCTGGGGTCCCAGCCCGGGTGTTTGTCCTCTCGGGGAGAGCTCGAGGTGCCTGATGCCCTCCCCACTGCGCATCGTGCGCTGGGATGGTGGGAGTGGGTGGTGGGTTTCTGACCTCGGGTCCTCTTGGTGCAGCTCAGCAAGAGCAGTTGGGAGAGCAGAACAGCTGGGATGTGGGCATGGGGGTTTGGTCCAGCCTTGGCCTCCTGAGTTGTCCCGTTTCATTTTATGTGGTGCTTCTGGTCTGTCACTTACTGGGGGTCTGGGAGCTGTGGGGGTGCTGGTCCTGGTGCTGGTCCCAGTGGTGGTCCCGGTGCTGGTGCTCTTTTCTGCTGAGCCCTGCAGATGCTAGCAGCATCAGGTGAAGCAGGCTTTCCGTGAAGGAGCTGAGCCTCTGCTTGTGCTGGGCTCAGCCTCGCTCCGCGGACCCCTAAATTCAGGTCTGAGTACTGATGCACGGATCATTAAACACAAGCGATTTGTGCCCAGGCTGAGCAGCCACAGGCACTCTGTATCGTCAGCGCTGTCCTCAGCAGAGATAAGGAAACCAGCAAAAGCCCTTTTCACAGTTCAGTTTCCGCTGGGACGGAGCGTCTGGCTCACCCGGGCTTCCCCAGGCACGCTTACTGCAACGGTTCATCTGCTGCTGCTGGATAGAAATAATGATCTTTATTTGTGTTCTCATACAGAAATGTATTCCAGGTAGAAATAATGAGTTTGGGGCCAGATCTGGGCTGGTGTTGCCCATTTCAGGGGAGGAGGGTCTGCAGGTGGCTGTGGCCGTGGGGGGACAGTGGCGTTGCCCTGACAGCCGGTGTTCGGTGCTGAGCTGTGTAACACACTCGGGACGATGGGTGTAGCAGAAGATGGATTTTTTCTGCAGTGTGCCAGCTTTCCCTGGGCACTTTCCAGTGCTCCCCACATGCTGTCGTACCCTGACAGCTTCACAGCCCTGTACTGAGAAAATAAAAACCGGGATGTGCTCCTGAGAAAGGACTCTGCGTGCGATGGAGGGGAAGGAGAAAGGCTTGGGCAGCACAGACGTGCGTCTGACTGGCACTGCTGGCTTAATTTACATTTGTTGCATAAATGGTAGGTGGAAATCTGCTTTGGGAAGAGTAAGATAGCTTTTAAAGTTGGCTTGTATTTAGTGCTCCCAAGTTTCATGGTTTTGCGTTCTTACCCGCAGCGTGCTGACAGCGCGTCCTGGAGCCGCAGCGCAATAAACCGGCTGTGCTGGTCCTTCCGCCTGTGCGGAGAGGAACACTGAAGCAGTCACAAAGCGATATGACATCTGTGGTGACACTTGAGAACTGGCACCAGAACGCTGTGCTGGGCGTTAATGTGCACAGATGGGGACTGATTCCCAAAAACTGGAGAAACCAAGAGGAAGTATAGGCTGAAGGATGAGAAAACTGGCCTTTTGCTGGGAAATTCAAGGGATAGAGCTTACCAAGGAGAAAGCTTAGGATCAGAATTACAAAAGCAATTGTGGAAGAGAGGTGGATAAGGACTGTGTTTGGGCTCACACACCAGGGTGTGATAAGGTTCAGTAAGTAAGGGGTTGAGAAAGCCTTGGTTAAGCAGTTGCAGCCTTTAATTGCCAAAACAAATAGAAAACCAGCTTGGATTTATTTCTAATCAGAAACAGGACTCTCTGGCAGTGGCCCCTGTCGAAGGGAGGATGTTGGGGCAGGCAGACAGACCCAAGCCTGCAACTTGTTTAACGCCTCTTCATCAACATCCAGCCCTCTGCCAGCGCTGTGCACTCAGTGTTTGTCATCCTCATCCTCGCAGGTGAGTGCGACGGCGTCCCGAAGCCGCGATCCCACGGTGACAAGCCTGTGATAACACGTCCCCCTGTGAGACCCCCGGACCCGCCGTGCAGGACCCCCGTCCCCCCGCGGCTGGAGCAGCGGCCGGACCTGATAGCGGGGACAGCCGAAGAGACGCCCGCCTCCGTGTAAGTCGCAGCCCTCAGCGGGCACGTGGTACCCAGGGTGGGCACCCAGGGGCTTGTGGAGGGGGGACACAGTCAGCTTGGGCGGCAGCAGGAGGGGCTGGTGCCACCTGCTGGGAATTTGGGAAGAGGAGGAGAAATGCCAGTTGGTTCCCAGTGCCGGTGGCATACGATGGCTGGATGACACTGATGTGAGCGCAGGTGTGAATGCCGCATCAGAAGGCTTGGGAGGGGAGTGTGGCCATGGCAAAGGCAGACCCAGGCAGGAGAAACAAAGCTCTTGAAGCTTCTCCAGTACAGCCCTGGAGCTGAGCTCTGTCCCATCCCCTCCTCTGCTGTTGTCCATGGGGCTGCAGAGCCCCTCCCAGCCTGGCTCCCAGCAAGCCCCTCGAGCTAGGCGCTTCCCAGGCAAGGACATGATCCAGTTTGGACCTCACTTAAGGAAATTGGATGAAGTTCAGCTTCACCATCAGATTTCTTTCAGATTTTAAAGAGACAGGAACCCTGCTGGCTTTAATGTCTCCAGATTGCCTTGTCGGGTAACTGGAGTGACCTCCCTTGTTCTCTTTGCAGGGTGGCCTCCAGGACAAAGTTCTTTGAGACAGCGTCCCGAAGGACAAGCAAGTAAGCCTGGCACTGGGGAGGGTGTAAATGGAAGCAGCCCTGCAGAGCCAGCCCGTTCGGGGAGCCCCAGCCCCGACCCTTCTTGCCTAGTGCTTGTGGGCAGAAGATGGGTCTGGGCTAAACGCTGGAGCTAAATAAAGAGCACAAAGTGTAAAATGGGAATCCAGATACTGGCTTCATAGGTTAAATATAGAGCTGCTAAGTAATAAACACATCTATGGATTCCCTTTATCATCAGCGCAGTGCTTGTTACACTTCTCAGCTTTGCGAAGCACAGAGATAAGCTTGTGGAGTGATGAGGCTCAGGTCAGACCGCA